>OMNV01008696.1:8749-39939 GCA_900303265.1 Brotula barbata
GACAGTGAGACAGGTGGGGCAGAGCTTAACACACATGCCTGTGGTTGTTCCCTGTAATCCAGAAAGGAAACACTGCTCTGCACATAGCATCGCTGGCTGGTCAGACGGAAGTAGTCAAAGAGCTTGTCACCAATGGAGCCAATGTCAACGCACAATCTCAGGTGGGACGCACACCAAGCACACGCAGACAACAAAGGCGCGCGCACACCATGTGAACATGATTGTGAGGTGATCAAGGTCTGGGTGCAGGCCCTGGAATCATTGAAAGTTAATGTACTGATGTACACATTTAGCTTTTTATTGGCCTGATGGCGTATCCTGAAGTCATTGACTTTGAAAAGGATCACTGGGCTGAAACACAGGCACATATGTACACACACACACTGGCAACACGCCAAATCGGCCTCTGCCTCTCAAGGAAACTGCTGTCTGTGCATTTCACATGTAATTCTATCACGTAAAAGAGAGAGGAAGCATCATATGTATTCCTTATTATAAATCAAAGGACATGTGCAGTACGCAGCGGTCTGACATGGGATAAACAAATAAACTAATAAAACAACAGGCCTCAGATCAGTCAGTTCGGTTTAGATTATGTTCCGCCCTTGAATTTTGTTTGTTCAGACCTTTTCGGAACAGGATGTAAAGTAATATTTCCATTCAAGCCTGTCTGTTTTAATATGTGTTTTTGTTCCACCTGTGCAGAATGGCTTCACTCCTCTGTACATGGCAGCCCAGGAGAATCATCTGGAGGTCGTACGGTTCCTCCTGGAGAACAACGCCAGTCAGAGTATGGCCACTGAGGTACTGTATGCACATTAGTGTGTCTGTGTGTGTATACGTACCTGTACCTCCACCATGTGGCAGCGCCTCCATGGCTGTCCTGTTCGTTAATTGTCTCCACCTCAGTCCTGTTTGGTCTTTACATCATGTTGAACTAACCACCTCCATCTCCTCTCCTCTGTTTGTCTCCCTCCTCCCCTCTCATCCTCCCCCACTCACTCTTCATCTATCTTTCTATCTCTGTGGGCATCCCCTTTTTTCTTTTTTTTGTCTTGTCCTCTCTCTTACATTCTGTCTCCCACCCTGTCCTTCCGCCCTCCTCCTGTGGCTGCTCTCCCTCACTCCTCCCTCCCCATCTCTCCATGAGGGACTAGCGACAGACAGAGCTTCATTGATTGGTAGTGTATGATGGTGGAAGCAGAGTGACCTTGAGTGGGTCACTGATGAGGTCCGCTCCGCTTCCTGCCTCGCCTGCCATGGCAGCTGCTCTGATTTACGTTGCTCAGCCTACGGAACATATACGCACACCTACCACTTGTATATACACACACATACACGTACACGTAGGGTACACACTGACATAAAGAGCTGATGGCATCAATGAAACACCCAGGCACCAACTGGGTAAACAGCAGAACACAGGATGCAGATACATACACGCAGAATATATGCACACACTGACAGACCTGGTACACATGTAAACACAATATATTAATGCATGTACACATAGAGTGTTTACCGTGTTTTCAGAAACATGAACATAGGCTCTGCTACGACAGAGGGCTTTCAGCTGAATTATGTATCATGGAGGGTGTAGTATAGTCTGGTAAGAACAGTATGAGCCCATTCCATCCCATTCTATTATGTTACACTAGTGTGTGTAAAACATGAGGATTAAGGTTAGGTTACAATCCAAAACTCTGCTTTGTGATTATACACTTCTTTGTCACGAGATTTGATAATGACATATATGAGTATTAGGGTTTACAGGTCTTATTAACGAGCATAAGGTTACATCCTACATGATTCCCTTATTAACACCTACATCATGCCTTTTTTTTGTTTTGTATATGATTCACATTCTTTACACCTGTAGCAAAAAAACCATAACATCTGTCTAGTCAAACCTACCATCCCACATCTGTGCCGTCACGACTAATGCCTTACAGCCCGCTCTCAGCCCCACTGACTCCTCTCTCCCATCGCATGCAGGATGGCTTCACCCCCCTGGCAGTGGCCCTTCAGCAGGGCCATGACCAGGTGGTCTCCCTGCTTCTGGAGAACGATACAAAGGGCAAGGTACGACTGCCTGCCCTGCACATCGCTGCCCGCAAGGACGACACCAAGGCCGCGGCCCTGCTACTGCAGAACGACCACAACGCGGATGTGGAGTCCAAGGTGAGGGACACCGCTGATGGCGGGACATCTCTGGTTGATTCTTGGATTATTTTGTTGCTTTTGTTCTATTCACAACTGATTCAACTTTTGTTTCTTCCTGAGTTTCTCTCTCTTATTTTCTTGGTTTGTTTATCTTTTTAGCAGATAGGGGAAAGGAGCACAAGTACAGTTTTGTTCACTATAATGTATGTTGGTGTATAATGTATCACATTTCTCTTCCAACAAGGACCAGTTACTGTATTTTGGAGATATCAGGCAAAAGACATATGGAGAAAGAAATACCATATTCTTAAAGTGATACTGTGGTGATTACAGAATTTCACGATTTTTCAGGTCATTTATGTCAGAGCAAGATTACTGACATGGGCCTTATTTGTCACTCCCTCACCAGGCCCACACACCTTTGAATTGCCCCCTTATGGAACCTCATTAATTCAACAGTGCATGGAGCTTATCTTATCACTGCATAATTAAAGCTAAATACCTAATGCTAAAGGTATAAAAGTAAACATCGTGGACTCCTCGGTTACTATTTTCCCTTACGACACACTGTGTACATCTAAGCCACGTTTTTCCCGCCAGTGCACATTAAAAATACAGATATTTCGAAGTAAAATATCATACAGAAACACTTTCTGATGCAACAGATGGGAACATATTGTGCATCTAGCTAAACATATACCTGCATGTAGAGCAGCATGTGGAAGCTTTTTAGTGTGTTAAGCACGGGGTTCCATTCAAAGGCCTACAGACTCAGTAACGTGAATGTGAATGCTCCATCTTGATCAATAGAAGTGACCTCTTTCACACGGAAATGACCTGAAAAATCATGACTTTTTCTAAAATCGCTGGAGTTTCACTTCCAGAGTCTTCTATTGCCTTATATTGTTTTGTTACTGAGCTCCTTATCCCCTCTCTCTCTCTCTTTCTCTCCTCTCCCCCACTTCCTGTCAGTGGAGGCCTCTTTTCTGTTGTTTGCTCACTAACCGCCCATTCTCTCCTCTCTTGGCTGACTCTGTAGATGATGGTGAATAGAACGACAGAGGTACACCTCTACTCTGTACACTATTTAGATTCTCCATCGCAGCTCATAAAAAAGTCTGAAAAAAAAAAAAAACAGTCCAATGCCCCCGATTTTGTGCAGTAGTCTCACTGCATCCCTCTCTCACTTCCCACTTTCCATGTTAACTCAACCTCGTCTTCCTTCTCTCCATTGCTTCACTCATGTAGTGGATATCTCTTGTCATAGAGGATCTTGGAGTAATGCCGCATGTTTTACTAATACAGATGTAGACTAAGTTATTCCTGAGGCTGGAGGCTTGGGTATCAAGGGTTTCCTTGATTCGAATGGTTTCATGATGTCAAAAACCTTGGGTTATGTTTGGTAAATTCTTGTTGACAGTATGTTGTCCTATTGTGTTCCCACACAATCCATGAAACCAAACATGATGCACTTCTCTGCTAATCAATGTTAGCATGAGAAGTGATTATCATTTATTGACAAAAGCAGTGCTTTGTCCAAAATCTGCATGGCAACCAAATCCCCATTAGGCTGTAAATGAACCCAACCTTCTAGCAACAGACAACTGGTCTAATTAATCTTCCCTTTATTATTGCAACCATGTCTAATACTCAATCCTTGCACTTTAAATGGATACTCCAGCAATTTTACAAAATGTAATGATTTTGGGGGAAATTATTTACTTGATCACCAACTTTTTTCCATGTTTGTTTTTGTTAGTTGGAGCATTTTGGGTGTTATTTGGTGTTCTCAAACAAGGTGTGTAGGTATTTCAATAGACAATTGTCGAACCGTATCCAGTGAATAATGAAAACTAAAATCACATGAATCGCCGAACTGTGTTACGCTGTAATAACAGCAACACCTTGAAAATCACACAGCTACATTATGGAACAAATCACACGAGCATCCAACTGAAGGCACCAGGTTGTTATTATAGGATCATATAATTAAAAATTCATTTGTTTCAGGGCCAAATGTCACGGGAAAACATTTTCTGAGGCAACAGCAAACATTTATGTCCAACTAAACTTCACATTAAAGTAGCCATTAGTGCCTTTTTCCATGTCTTTCATGGCTTGTGTTCCATGATTCCATAAGGGTTCTTTTTCCAGAAAATGGGTCAGTGGACACCGTAATGACCAGCAAATATCACCAGAAATTCTCCAACTCACAAAAAAACAGTTTCCCTGACCTGGACGTAATTTCCCAGAATATCATTAAAATGTTTTAAAAATGGCTGGAGTATCACTTTAAGCATTTTGCATGGGATCAAAGCAACAAGCTACTTTGACACTGTTTCCACGAGAACAGTTGGACACTGTCGTCACACCACAGCCATGTGGCCACCTTGTGGGTGTGCCTGGTTTGGTTGGCACCGTGTGGGGTTTTGGCAGGCTGGTGTCAGTCACTGAAAAAAAAAAAATGGCTTTCTTGATCTGCGGCTCAGCATTCACTGCATGGCAGTAGACAAATTTGCATCGCACACTGACGGAAGAAAGTGATTGCTGATTTCATGGAAAAAGACAGTGTCTACAATGTACGACTGGTTTATTCAGTTGCGATCAGTTTTATGGAGGCGGGTGCGATGATTTTGTTTTGACACGTGTGAGACATCTGCTGTCATTGGATAATTGCGTATAATAAATTGGGATCTTTGTGTCGGAGCGCTTCACGTTAGATTCCCTCACCTATTAGTTTCCAATGACCTTCTATTGCTTCGACAGCTGTTGCTCACTAAGCCAGGGGATTCTACCAGGAAATGACTTTCATTTATGATGTTAACAAATTGACAGTAAGTTCATTTGCAGGGCATCTAACTGATGAGACAGATTTGCCGTAATTACATGTAAATATATTATCTATCAAGTGGAGTTATGCATTACGGTCAGGGCTACATGCGGTAATTCAGTATCATGAAAGCTCATAGAAACCCATATTTTGTGATATGGAATATTTAATGTTGTGTCAGAATTCCAGTGACCTGTGTTTGGTGTTTTTGTACCAGGACTTTCTCTTCCATTGTGAGAAAAGTCACATGTTAGTGTTTGGGTGTATAGTAGGGTGTATTCTTGTGTGGCGGACTCTATATGTATGTGCAGTATAGGCCTGTGTGTGTATTAGATTGATTCCCACACAATGGCCTATATGTTTGTGTAATGTATGTCCATGATATTTCCTGATTTCTGATATGATGGGTGTATGTGTGTGTGTGTGTGTGTGTGTGTGTGTTTGTGTCTGTTTTTTCATATTCTCAGAGTGGTTTCACCCCTCTCCACATTGCTGCTCACTATGGCAACATTAATGTGGCCACACTTCTGCTGAACAGAGGGGCTGCTGTGGACTTCATGGCAAGGGTGAGTTTGCTCTGCCCTCTGCTGTGTGGGAGGAGTATTACACACACTCACACTAGGGGGAATATACACTGAGACCAACCTCTTTCATTTTATGCAACTTTATGTATACTGGCATTACTATACACTTGTCACTACTACCACTACTAACTACTGCAAATACTAATACAATAATAATAATAATAACAATAAAAAATATGCACAGTTACATCACCTGTTCCGGTGCACAATGCAAATCACATACAAACTCTTTGTGCTGATGTTAACACACTAATAATTTTGAACCTTGAACGTAGCCAACTGTGACCGTTGATTCACATCACCTATTTCCTCTTTTCTGTACAGAATGATATTACACCACTCCATGTGTCTGCAAAAAGGGGAAACAGCAACATGGTCAAACTGCTGCTGGACAGAGGGGCCAAAATTGATGCTAAAACCAAGGTGAGAGAGTGGATTAATTATCATAGAACTAACCAGCACTGCTCCTGGCATCAGCTATGTTTAACATGATCAAAAGCCACACTTGTCGTTGTTCATTTCTCAATGTTGCTTGTGTGTGTTCGCAGGATGGGCTGACACCTCTCCACTGTGGAGCCAGGAGTGGTCACGCGCAGGTGGTAGAAATTCTACTAGACCGAGGAGCTCCCATCCTGTCTAAGACCAAGGTATTTACTGGGACGATCAATACAGGACGCACTGATTTTTATAGAACAGGAAAGGAAAGGACACAAATTGTAACACACCCTGTTGGGTTTTTTTCCGCTGTAAAAAACAGTAGAGAAGCTCAGAACAGGTCACAGCCCAGTGATTGTTATTACTACTCTTCATGAGGTAGTTCATAGTTGTTTGTTCACATAAATTTTCTTCACAACACACAGCCCATTCAATCTATTATCCAGCCAGAAAGCAGGTGTGTTGTTGTTGCTGTCGTGTTGTGGCAGTGTCTCCATAACATCTGTGCGACCTCTCCAGAACAGCCTGTCTCCGCTGCGTAGCCCAACACTTTGACCGCGCAGGACAACAAGTGTAACGACTTAGACATTGTTGTAATGGCCTCGTTATAACAATGCTTCTGTAAACTTCTCCGAAACTTCCTTCTCAGTCTTTCTGCGAGTCGCATGGCCACGCCCTAACTATCCTGTGTCTCTGTCTGTCCATCTTTCTATGTGTCCGTCTGCGTGTGTGTTTGTCTCTCCCTTTGTCTTGCTCTCCGCCTCCCTCTCTCTTTCTCTCCCCGTCTCTCTCTCTTTCCCACTCTGCCCCACTATAGAACGGCCTGTCGCCCCTCCATATGGCCACTCAGGGGGACCACTTGAACTGCGTCCAGCTCCTCCTCCACCATGACGTGCCAGTGGATGATGTCACCAACGACTACCTGACAGCGTTGCACGTTGCCGCCCATTGTGGCCACTACAAGGTTGCCAAGGTCATCGTGGACAAGAAGGCCAACCCGAACGCCAAAGCCCTGGTAGGAATATAAAAGGATCGGGGATGGGCGTTAATCATACTGTAGGTTAGAATTCAGTTGAAACACACGAAGCATTTGGTACTGCTGCACTAAATGGATGCAAGGAGGATGAGAAAAGGACCAGATGAAGCCTTCAGTAGGTCCAAAGTTCCACCAAACTGGTGGAGGATTGACGAGTGAAACCAAAGAGAAAAAGGCTATCACGGGCGTTAAAGTTTTTTAAATGTTTAAGGAATTTTTTAAGAACGAGTTTGAAGGGGACAACCGAGAGATCCTGAACTCATCACACGACCTTTGTACCACTCGTTAACTTCCTTTCAGATCAGCTGGTTCCCCTTTTTGAGCTTAGTAAGATCAATCACATGTAGATTTATTCATGTGAAGAGGAGTATTAGGTCTTCTCTGCCTTTTAGCTACAGACACGTAGCATATCTGTGGAGATCCTCAAGTGTGTATTGTGTATTGAGGCTCGTGACTGTTGTCTTTTCAATGTGCAGAACGGTTTCACCCCACTTCACATCGCCTGCAAGAAGAACCGAGTCAAAGTGATGGAGCTTCTGCTTAAACATGGAGCGTCCATCCAGGCTGTTACTGAGGTACAACACCGACCCGACCCGACCGCTCTTTACGGCTCTCCCTCGTAGCATGTTGCGTCTGAGCAGATTTTGCCAAAGTGTAGTAAATTTAGCCATTCCATGCATTTTACTTCTTCAGCATTGATGACACGATTTCAGTTGACAGCGTTTGTTTGTGTGTCTCTGCAGTCTGGCCTGACCCCCATCCATGTGGCAGCTTTCATGGGCCACGAGAACATCGTCAATGCACTGACACATCACGGAGCATCACCAAACACCACCAACGTGGTGAGTGGAGAAACGTTAGAAGTTCACGTCGTTACGTTTTTACAGGATACTATCGTGCCGTTTCCATTTCATGCTGTACCAGAAGAGCTGACAAAGTTGTTTTGTTTGCCCTCCAGAGAGGTGAGACAGCTCTCCACATGGCAGCCAGGGCGGGTCAAGCAGACGTAGTGCGATACCTGCTGAAGAACGGAGCCAAGGTGGAAACCAAGTCCAAGGTTAGAATGCTGAGCATCATAAATATCTCTTTGTGTGTGTGTGTGTGTGTGTGGAGGTGGAGAAATTATGAAATAATGGCCTGGAACTTTCCCCTCTTCAGGACGACCAGACAGCGTTGCACATCTCCAGTCGGCTGGGTAAAGTCGACATTGTCCAGCAGCTGCTGCAGTGCGGCGCCTCTGCCAACGCCGCCACAACCTCAGGCTACACCCCCCTTCACCTGTCTGCCCGTGAAGGACATCAAGATGTTGCAGCCATGCTGCTGGAGAATGGAGCCTCGCTGTCCTCCTCTACAAAGGTCAGTATGTCGGAGCAATTCTCTAAAGTACGCAAACTCATACATAACTTTCCATACGTCCAGGGATGGGCTGTATTTCTAATAATAATATTTGGAATACTTATTTCAAATATAATATATTGTGTATATTTTTGCCATTTGTATTTCATTAAACACTTAAAATACTTTCACTTATCCATCCTAACATGTTACAAATTTCACCTGGATCTATAGTAATATGGATGATTGTTCTAATCTTTTTGTAAATAAAGTTGTTCTTTTTTTTAAACTCACTGCTAAAGTTTTCTGACACCACATCAAGCAATGCTAAGTGGACGCAAGCTAAGTCAAACAAGGTCTCTTGGTGTTAGAGAGGGCGTCTCAAATAAAGTAGGAAGGATGTTGGTAATGTTGTTTCTTGTAACTGTTTGCAAAAATGTGAGTCTAATGGACAATGAACATCTTATTTGTATTCAAACGGTTTAATGTGAAATTGAAGGGAAAGTAAGCTAGCTAACATCAGCTAATGGTTCATTCCAGAATGCTTGTCTCAAAAGTATTTTTTCTTATACAGTATTTCCTACAAACAAAATTCTATATTTTATGTTGATACAGATTGGGATACAATATTTTGTAAAATAATTTAAAACTTTTACAAAAAGGTAGTTTATATAAAAATATGTTTTCATGTGTTTTAGCCCATCCGGTCATACACTGTGTGTGAATGTGTCACAGATGAAGCAAACAGTGCAGCCTGATAATTCATCATTCATTTTAGTGCCATATGTCTCCACTAGTCGGCGCTGGTAACAATCTGTTGACAATTAACTTAGAGGCTCGACCTCATTAGCTTCTGTCACACAGAGTGTGACAGTGAGTGAAACCTACACTGGTTAAGTCACTGCTACTGTATTTGTTTCATTAGTCTTGTGGTGTGGAGGTTGTGAATATGGCTAATTGCACAAAATAAGGTCAAAGAGAGCTGTGGAGTAAAATTTATGAAATTGGTTTTGCGTGTGAGTGTGTCGTGTGTCTGTGCATGTGTGTTACGTTGCTTGGGGCTGTCCTTGAAAGTGACCTCTGACAGAGGAACTGATTAATGAAGGGTAAACCCTATGGTGTCTTTCTCTCCCTGTCTCTCTCTCGCTCTCTCTCTCACACACACACACAGACACACATACACTGCATCTTCGGGGACATCACCTGAGTCAGCTGTTCATGGAAATGATGTAACACCAATCTGGAAATAGAAGGATTGTGGGAAATAGGGGCATGAACTGACCCATTTGTGGTCTTTATGTACCTTCACGCTCATACAGAAATAATGCGGAAGCCCCACATTCCTCTGGAATCCATGACCTAATGTCTTTAAATATCTTTGCATACACACTGTAAGGATACCAAGATTAACATGATTACATCATGCACAGCCTGTTCATGGATGTGGACCACATAGGCAAATATGGGCCCTTTTACATATTGTAGGACATCACACAGACTGAAATCAAATAACACTGAAGCTTTCACTGCTCACTTATATATGAGTAATATGGATGCTTTGTTACTATTAGATCTAAATAAATAATTCTCATTAAAAGTTAAAGAAATGTAAATGAAAATGTTTCTAAAAATTTCTCTATTCTGCCCTTGGATTAAAATTTTTCAGCCTCTTCATCGTTCCTCTTTTCCATGTAGATAATGTGTATTCTGTTGTGTTCCACAGAAAGGGTTCAGTCCCCTCCATGTGGCAGCAAAGTACGGCAAGATGGAGGTGGCAAGTCTGCTCCTGCAGAAGAGAGCAGCACCAGACGCAGCTGGAAAGGTGAGGTGTCCTTTTTAATAAATGAAGTGTGGGGCGCTACACATTTAAGGAGTCGCAATCAGTGTTCAGCAGCATTTGATGAGGTTCTCTGATGGTATACAGCTTGAAATAATGAACCGAAGGTCAGAAATGCTGTTTGTGTAATGGGTGTGAGAGGAGTGCATGCTACGAGATGAGCAATCAAGTATTAGGATCAGAGACATAATCCCCTATTATTTGTATGACCACAGTATGATCACACAAATAAAAGAAAAGTAAAACAGCAAGCAGAAGAGGAAGAGGAGGCCATGGATCTAAGACATGGAACAAAAGGAGGCAAAATGAAGGAGTCTTTTAGATACTGTGAGCATTTATCACACTGCAACTCCTTCTGTCTCCTGGCCCTATCCAACCTGTCTACTAGAAAGTAAACAGAACCCTTTTGGAGTTCCACTTTCCAATCTGCAGCTGGCGGGGGTGGGAGTGTGGAGGACCTACATAGGGACAATGCAGTCAACAGAGTTTGTGTCCTGTTGCAAGAATCTCCTGGACTGACTTTGTTTTTAGTCGGACACAGATGACTTGCACTCAGTCCACTGTGTACTCTTGAATAAATGCATATAAATATATATATATGTATGTATGTAGACAGAGCAGGAATATTGGCACTGTTTATGGTGTTACCTCAGTGAGCTTGTGTGTCTCCACCACCATCTGAGAGCATTTAACGTAATGGCGGTCAGGTATGATAATGAAGCCTCCACACTGTTTGCTGGTGTCACGCTAAAATCTGTCCCATCACGATACTGAGTCTAAACAAAGACGGAATTTGGCTCCTTGCTGCAGTGTAATTACACTAATCCTCTTTAGCAAATAAGACAGAGTGATGTGTTTGGTTTTTGAGTAATTTTTTGCAGCAAAGACATTTGAGAAGTATTGCTGCTTTTTGGTAACGTAAAGTCAAGTCAAGAGGGGGGTTTGGCACAATTTGTGAAATTGCATTATGAGTGTGCAGTCTAGCTGGAAAATTGTTTCTTCCATTCCATTTTCTGAATAATCAAGCAGAAATATGACATTTAAAGAGAACAATTTTAAAATGTGCAACATGGATCCACTTCTTTTGCTGCAGCATAAGTGAAAATGTCTTCTTAGGTCTCTTTAAATCCCATTCTTACATCCTATGTGTTGGTAAGAGGGGTTGAAGGGGTTACGATGGTTGTAAAAGGGGGTTAAGTGTTGTATGTGTTAACATTTGTTCCTGAGTGTATTGTGGGCAGAGTTTTTGGCTTGTTGTACTAGATATGTTTCTTTTGATTTAGCAACTAAACATGCTCCCTATGAAAATGTGTCCCTTTTAAGCAATAAAAACAAGAATAACCATAATTGCCACTGCAGCTGCGACCGCTGACTAACTTAAGCTTTGGGCTTTGGTGCTGTTGTGCTAAACTCTGTCTTGTACTGATCTTTCATCTATTCAACATCCATCTCCCTTCACGTCCTCACATTCTGCAGACTTGGTGCTCTCATTTTACTTAATGGTGTGTTTTCTGCGTATGTGTCTGTGTGTTTGTGTTTGTGTCTTCAGCGATCTTGGGTCTTCTAACGAGGTGTTGTGTTGCATGCCTTTGCGTGAATGTGTCTGTGAACGTGTACGCGTGTGTGTTTGTATGGGTGGGTGTTTTAGAGTGGGCTAACGCCACTGCATGTAGCTGCTCACTACGATAATCAGAGAGTGGCACTGCTGCTGCTGGATCAGGGAGCTTCCCCACATGCTGCCGCCAAGGTACACACAACATGGACACGCACATAGTAACACTAACCTGAACACACCTGGAATGCAGATGGCTTATGCTGTGATCATTAACAACTCTCATCTGTTTCATCTGTATGTACGTTATCCCAATGCTCACCCATTTGCTTCCATTCCATCTTTTCCTGTTTTTTGACATCATGAGTGAATGTGGTCAGCAAAGTCTTTGAAATCACTCCACCAAACAGAATCAAGTTCTAGATTTCACAGTCAGAAACCCAAAGCAACAGAAACAAAAAGCTGAGAGCACAATTAAATGGACGGCTGATTTGTGGTGTGTGTTGTGAGTTATTACAGAGACGTTTACTGCTTCAAACCACCCACTGCTGGGAAGTCGAGTCCAAAGTTGTACATTTTGTGTTTCCCCAATATAAAAAAAACCCACTCCTCATGTTAAAATGTCTGACACACATGAATGACTAATGCCGTTCTTGGTTAGTGTTAGTCACAGTCTCTCTTTTTGTCGCCATCTCTGTCGGCTCCTCTCTGTATCTGACTATTTATTCCCTCCTCTTTACGTCCTCGCTCGGCCTCCCTCCCATCACTGTTTAGTCATTCATTCCCTTTCTCTCCGTTTCTCTCTCTCTATAAATCGTTCCTTTCTGGCTGGGTGCTATAGTTAGTTGCTGGTCTAATTTAAGTGCTTTGGAAATGGGAACAATCTGTGTGGACTAAAGGGGTTTGCTTGAAACGTTTGCATACTCACATACACACAGAGTCACGCATACATGCAGAAGGGTCAAAATTGTGACATAGAAAACAAATTTTATTCAAAGCGTATGACCTCAGTGCAAATGTACATCTGCATTCGTACTGACGCTGAAAAAGATATCAGTCTGTTCTCTCCACGTAGAACCACCACATACCCTGCCCCACCCCTCTGAGAGCCTCAGGGCTGCCCACAGTGTTGAATAAAGCCCACCTGCAGCTCTCTATACCACTGATGCACTTTCCACTCCTAAGTGACATCTATTTAAAACCCCTCTCCAGTTTTATGTCGTCTCAAAGGTCTCTCTCTCTCCATGGCAACCACAGTCAAGAATGTCATGAGCATGTTGACTGCTGATCTCCTTTTTGTGTCTCTCTTTCCAAAATTTCTGCCTCACTGTTGTTTATGTGTTCAATCGGCTGAGTGAAGCTCATTGTCTGAGGTCACTGGTGTTCACAGCTCTTTCCAGAGGTTTTCCACTCGTGATACACACAGCATTGTGCTTTAGCAAACTACTGATGTTAAAATATGTGACCGTGTGTGTGTGTATCATAAGAATGGGGCCACACGACCACAAAGTTTATTTAAACTGTATTTTTATTTCATAACACATCTACCCGCCACATTTTACCACTTAGCATATGTGGTTTATGAATCAAAACAGCTGATTCAGTTCAGTTCATGGCCATGGATTTGATGTTAAGATGCAAAATGAAGAATATTTAAATTTATCATTTTAAAATCTGTACCATGACTTTACTCTGCCCTAAGAAATCAGCAACAGGCTGTATTACTCTGTATAAGCTAACATATAATACTAAATACTACACAGTATTCCTACGTCTGATATGCCTGAGCAACAGAAAGCAGCTCTGCATAACCAACCAACCAACACATCTGTTAATATTTCTCTATACTCAGTGCGACCAATCTATTTTATTGACCCTCATAAAATAAATTAGCAAAAGGTGGAATTACCTCGGGTAAACATTACAAAACTTCACAGCAGGTAAAGACTCTGCTGTGTCATAATTATGCAGAAATATTTCAGCAACTTGAGATTTCTGGCTAAAACTGAACCTTTTGAACTTTTGTTTTGGTTCAAGCTCATATTCACGCTCCATATATGTATATATATATATATATATATATATATTGCCATCAGTATATACAGTATATTTCATTGAAATTTCATGGAATTCCATATAAAAAATAGCAAACAATAAACAATTAATCCCTAATTATAGAACAAATACTTGTAGAAAGTAAGAACATGTCAATCACAATCACTGTGTATGTACACTTGTAATACTCTTCTGCAAGTCAAAACCAGTTCAGAGCTCTCATGAACCTGCTCACTTTTCTGTCTCTTCCTCGTCCTTCAGAATGGCTACACGCCGCTCCACATCGCTGCCAAAAAGAACCAAATGGACATTGGGACCACATTGCTGGAGTATGGCGCCGACACGAACGCGGTGACGCGGCAAGGCATCAGCCCCATTCACCTGGCAGCACAGGAGGGCAGCGTGGACCTGGTCTCACTGCTGCTGGCCAAGAACGCCAACGTCAATATGTGCAATAAGGTAAAATCACTGTATGGATCCAATATGGATATAAGCACACCAAAAAAATTGAAGCAGGTCATTGAACAGATGCTGTGCAGATGTACATGGCCGGACTTACTAAGACATTTTCAACCATTCTGTGTCCTGCGAGGCAGATTGTGGCTTCCATCCCTTTTTTGATCCTGTTAAGAGAAGGTTCAAATCTAATATAAGTCTATGACCTGCTTGTATTTGTGTGTTCACACATGTTTGTGTGTGTCCTTCCTTGTCATCCAGAGTGGACTCACCCCCCTCCACTTAGCAGCTCAGGAAGACAAGGTTAACGTCGCAGAAGTCCTTCTCAACCATGGTGCTGATGTCAACCCGCAAACAAAGGTACCGCACAGCTTTCTCAGGGGTTGCAGATACACACTGCATAGTAAAGACACACACACGCAATACCTGACTGTTTTCTGCACACACTGCATGCACACAGGAAAATTTTTCCTTTGCATTTCACCCAACATATACCCAACAAGTACTCTCATACATATACACAGTGGGATCAGCCTAAATATGAAGAAAACTGCAGAAGCTGAAGGTTGGGCAATACAAGGTTATACAGTGTGTGTGAGTGTGTGTTTGTGCTGACAAGACAGTTGTTTACACTGAGTAGGTTATTCACTCACTCATCTCTTCCATTACCATTATGCTGTACACACAATTTATTGGAGACCTGAAATATGATGCAGCTTTTATGCCACCAAACACATCTACAATATACATAATTAAGAGGAAAATTAAAAATGCTGTAGCACTAAAAAGTAAGGTTAAAGGAATTAAGGATTTGAAAAAAAATGTACTTCTCTATAAATAAAGAGTTTTCAGTTTGAGCAAGTCGTGAGTTTTTAATGCCTTTTCTATGATTCTATTATTAAAGGATTACTAACGTCAATTGGCCCATTAATCCATCCATTAAGTTTTTCTGTCCCACCAATGATTATTATTATTACAGAATGTGCTTTACAAAATAACTTTCAGTTTTGTGATGCGTGAAGATGCAGCCTCTGTCTTTTCCCCTCATTTCCATCTCTGTCTCACTTTGTTACTCTGCTTCATTCAGATGGGTTACACTCCACTGCACGTGGCTTGTCACTATGGCAACGCAAAGATGGCAAGCTTCCTCCTGCAGAACCAGGCCAGGGTCAATGGCAAAACAAAGGTAGACAGACACAAGTTCACTTACACACATGCCCTTAGTCACTCGCACACACACACAGAGTCTATTATTGCTTGCATTATCTTCATTCTTTGTCCGACAGATGAAGTGTAAAGTATGCTGCTCCATCTTCAACTATTTTCTCCCTGTGCTTTCTCACGACTCATTTTATAAACAATTCTTTTTCCTCTCCACTGTGCTCGCCTTGTCCCATTTTATCATTCTAAATTTAATATGTCCTATTTGTCTTTCCTTGCCTTGGCTGTCTTCTTCTTGCTGTGTCCAGAATGGGTACACGCCTCTACACCAAGCAGCTCAGCAGGGCCACACCCACATCATCAACCTGCTGCTTCAACATGGAGCCTCAGCCAACGAGCTCACCATGGTCGGTACACAAACACACTAGCACACGGATGCACGCACATGCTCCAATAGCGCTTGATGCCTGTATATAACTTCCTGTGTGTCTGTCACCGGTCAGAATGGGAACACTGCCCTATCCATCGCCCGTCGCCTTGGCTACATCTCTGTGGTGGACACTCTGAGGCCCATGACAGACGAAAACCTGACTGCCATGGTGAGACTAAACCTACTTGCCATGTTTTATTTAGAGCAAATACGTACATACAATGTGTAATGAGCAAGTAAATAAGTAATTGTTGCTAATTTGTTGTTTTTTCTTCTATACCAGGACAATAAGAAATGATACAAAGAAAGAAACCAGTTAAATGTTTAGGATTTGAGTAATCTCATTGATATAACAGTGGTGGTTTGGAATATTAGAACACATTAACTCTAAATTAAACTTTTTTTGTGTTAATTACATAATTAATCTGTGCAAGTTGATTTTCCTACTGTTGAAACAATGGCAAGATTTTAAAATTAACAGCAGTATTACTTAAAGTACAGCCTGACTGAATTGTGTGACCGATTAACTTAAATGAACGCTGCTTGTCAACATTCTATTCGTGGAGTCAGTGTGTGAATCCTGTGAATCAGCCAGCAAATCAGTCAGTCAGTCACAAGGTGTCACATGTGTCAATTTCTCTTGATTGCGAGAAAGAGAAAGATCGCTCTGATTGGAGCTTAACGTTTGTCCCCAAATAGCCTGGGTGACTAACAGCGATCTGATCCACACACGCGTCAAAGGAGGAAGAGGGAGAGGGGGAGGGATGTGAGAACAGGAATTACACAAGGGAAGGAAACAGTCAATAGGATGGAGAAGGGCTGGCAGGGATGTGAGGGACAGAGTGAGTGAAGAAAAGAACACAGTGGAACCTGCACAATCGACCGGGAAGACTATCAGTCAGAACGTGACCAGATAGTAATGTGTCTTCTCACTTTAAACTTTAAATGATCTATTATTTAATGCCCCCAAGCTATGTAAAGGTCAAACTTAACTTAGATTGAATTCTGATAGATACAGTCTGTAACACAGAGGCAGTGATCTCTATCGGGGGAAACAAAGAGCTCCCTTACCCATTGAAGCTAATGGGGAAGAGCGCCAAATATATCATTTTAGCCAAAACATCAACTCTCAGCTATTAACCAGTTGTAGGGAAATGCAGCTCAAATGATGTCTGCACAGCAAGGATAAAGAGAATTTAAAGGGAAATTAGAGATACCCTGAAAAAAATGGTAGAATTCTATAATAGGTTTTAAGGTATTTATTCATGACTGATTCATGAATTTTGGAGTTTTTGGATTTTGAATGATGCCTGATTCCCTTTTCTAGGTTTTTTAAAGGTATTTAGTCAGGACTTGTTATGCAATTGTATAATATATTAGCATGAAGGGTACAGGTAAAAGTCACATTTATAACTCAGTACTTAGTGGTGCTTTTAAACTATGTTATTGTAATCCATCATGAGAATACAGCCTTTTCCCTCTGGACTTGGATTAAGATTGTTTTCTCAAGGTTTTTTCCAGCATTTCTCTTCGCTTGGTTGTGCTTTAATTTGTTTTATCTACTTCACTTTCATTTTTACAGACTGCAACAGAAAAACACAAAATCAATGTTCCAGAGACCATGAATGAGTTCCTCGATATGTCAGATGATGAAGGTATGAGAAAAACTCCTAAAGTCTCTAAATTGCTCTAACTTCCTAAACACTCTGTCTTTCTGTTTTAATTCCAATACACTGCATTATTTTAATACCATTTGTGAATTTGTGTGAACGTGATGCATTTTTTTATTTTTTTTATTAACATTTGCATGTTTTATTGTATGTGTATCCAAATCACACAGTTTGGGACAATGTGCCTGAAATCCTCATTGAGGACAGTATTTCAGATGTGGACGAAGGTATTTGTCCTCAGTTTGCTGTCCACTCCATCCTGTTATTTGTTTCCCTTTCACGTAACCAACAAAACTCACCCGCTTGGCTCATGTTTGAAAAGCTGTCACGCTGCTTTTGTTCTCTTTTACCAGAAGCTTTCCAGGCTAAATCAGAGCACGTGCACACTCTCTCTCTTTGCCTACATCAACATCCTTGATTTTGTACTTTAACTATTATCCAGTTTAAGGTGCCATAAATCAGAAAGATATGTTGTTGGTATTAGGTTGTCACTCCAGTGGCCAAAGCCCGATCTTACACTGACCAGACATTCTTGCTGTGGCATCTGTTGGCATTAGACAAAGTCTCCATCCCCATTTTGTCCAAGAAATAACATCAGCAAACATACATTTTTTAGGCTGTCCTGGAGTTGGTTCTGGGCTTGATTTTCTGGTATGTTTGTGTAGCCTGTTTCTCGTCATAAGAAATACATTTGTTATATTTAACTGCTGTAATTTATATCCTACATGGTTGTTGTCATCTAAGGCACTTCGTAAAGTGTCATCCAAACGTAAGCCATAAAATCAAGAGAAGACGAGGTCGACGTGACTTAATGATTCAGATGGCTGACTGAGAGCCTAACCTGGTACGATAAACCTCAATATATTACATACTTAATGCTCACATGGCTGCTGCAGCAGAGCAGAGCCAAGTTTACGGTGGAAGTCGCGTTGCTTCAGGCCGCCGTCTTCAGTCTGCCCTTTGTTTTGGAAGCGCAGCACCAACAGTTCTCTAAAATTGATGAGCTTCTTCACGGGCTGTTGCTTAGGGGATCGTGGGGGGTGTGGAGTTTCTGTGTTAGGTGATACCGCTAGACTCAACAAGTCGCACACAGACACATATATACACACATATCGGGTGAATATGGATGACTCTGCACTGTAGCTGTGATGATGATGATGATGGTCCACACTGGTATATTTATGAAGCTCACATAGGAATTATACACAGTAGTATTTATGGCCTGATGGACTTTAATCTGCTGATACTATGGATATGATTCATCAATGATTCATCAGTGTGTGCTTTTCACCAACACTGGATACACCATCAAGTCATGATGATCTTTATATGAATCCAGTTCACTTTGTCAGATGTTGTTGTTTTTATCACTGGGTGTGTGTCAGAGAAGGAATTGGAGGGAGGAAGGAGTTTCCACATCTCTCTTTAATCCTGTATGGGGGGGACTAATCCTATTACACTATAGGCTGGAGAGAGTGCGTGAATGTGACAGGTTAACAGCCGGTCTCTGGTTGCAGTGCCGTCACACGCTCATCTCATGCGTTCTGTAGACTTCTATAACTGCTAATTCTCCTGTGTTTGGACAACGACTTAACTCTGTGTCATGCACTGTAGTGTAGTCTTGTGTTAATCCCTGAGTCCAGCTGCAAAGGAAATTATTACAGCCAAAGTGTCAAAATCTCTTGCATAATACTTTTCTGTTGTGCAAGTTAATGTCAAACTGTGTAAAAAAAAAGAAAAAAGGAAGTAGATAGAAAATCATTGCTCAGGAATTTAACAACTGGTTAAATTATGGATGATGTGCCTGTTGCATCATTATTTAATCCCCACCACCACCCCGGTTTAAGATGCGGCCAACCTCCCTCCACTTCACCTCTCTCTCTCCCCATAGAGAGAATAAAAAGACAGGGGGAGTGTTCAGGGGGCCGTCCCTCAGTGAGAGTTTTTCTGTCCTCGACAGAAGTCAGGCATCTCCCTCTCAGAAGGAGTATTTTTGCTGAAACGGTCAGATGATCACTCCTTGTGCTCACGTACTTCACGGACTCCATTGAAGGACTTTCTCTCTCTTTAAATCCAATGACATGAGCTTTCCCTGAGCTGCCTGCACAGGAGAATTAACCCCAGTGCTTCTACACGCATCAGATGGCTTGGACTCCTTCTGTTTCTGCTCAGTATAGTCTCCTGTTTGACAGCAGGGAGACACAAAGCAGAAAATTCAAACCTAATTTGTTTGAGGGGAAAGTAGCGGAGAGTTTTGCTTTGTCTGTTGACAGCCATCGAAAAAGTTCATCTGAATTTTTTCTAGATGCACTAAGTGGAGTTTTCCTGGATTAACTTTCTATTTCTGGAATAAAAGTAGCTAAATAACAAGAGCTGTGATCATTATGGATGCTCAGCCCATAGGTAAGTTATTGGAGCACGTAGTTGTGTTTTTTTGTTTTAAATACTTTGATGTAAAATATCAGAGTGACTTGAGTTTTATATTAAATTCTAGTAAAACACCAACATCTCCAACGACGCCAAATATATTGGGATATCCATCTGTAGCAAATGATACTGAACACATCAAGAATTAAAAATAACCTTTAAGGGAATTTTAAAATGACAGCTCGGGGTGCCCTTGTGGCTCACTGGTCCACATAAATGCAGCGCCGCGGGTTCGATTCTGCCCTGTGCCCTTTGCTGCATGCCATGAACTTTCTCAGCCGTGTCCCCCCCGTTTGTCTCAGAAGCTGCCAAAAAAGAGAGATACCTTCACAAAGAAAGGTTTACTGTAATGGATTGTAGGATTTCTTTAATCAGTTCCTTAATTGTCTTTTCAATGTGGTATACTCAAGATAAATGGGTTGCTAATGTGAAAAGACTGTTTGTCTTAAAGGGAACTCAATCACCAACTAATGTGCCAGCGTTTAAAGGGTTAAAATAGATGTAAGTCAGCCTCTTCTATGTCATTGTTCTGGGGGGTTTATTATTCCATTAACGGGGGTGGAATAAAGTGGTGTCATCGATGTTACTACAGGTGACCGTTACTGTGTGTATGTGTGTGTGTTTGTGTGTGACTGCGTGCATAGGGTGTGTGAGGGACAGTGACACATTACTGAAGCGCAATGTATATTGTCAAGAGGACCAGAGACGGTCAAAAAAATACAGGAAGTTAGGTAGTAGACCGCCCCATCAGAGCAAAAGCACCAATTGTCTCTTATTTTAGTTTAATATTGACAGCAATTTCAAATATGTTGTAAGTGTATTAATTTTTTGGATATGTATAGATAATGTAGTTTCTCCGATATCCTTCAACTTTTCACTTACAGAATCCACGTCAGTACAATGTTTAATACCACAAAATATTTTATGTTTCAAAGTAATGGCTCTTTCTAGAATGGGGACGTGTCTTTTTGATTTACTGTTACTGCCGCTGCTGCCTTTGTTCTTTAGACCTATTAAACCAAATGCAGGGCTGAGGACAGATTGGGGATGTGTATTTTTCTTCCTGGGTAACGTCATCTTGCCCTGTAAATGTGCCAAAATAAATTCTTACATATATTTGTTATATCAGCTATTATATATATAGTATATTAGTTATTTACTAGATTACAGCATGGCTTTATTGCTCTGTACAAGTCAGGGTTTCAGAGTAAAACATCAAATGTACAAATACATACTAACATACATACTACAGACTTCATCTCCACACATTTCACAGATTTCCTCTCTTACTGCGGCTTTTATTTTGAAAGGCATCAGCGGAAATGGCTGTGTTTAGTATTTTGACTTGACGCTATTGCTGCTGTCCGATCAGAGTGCGGCAGTATTGAAGGTAGGGGGAGGGGCTGCGGTGAAGGAGCGGAGTGTTGCAGCCAGGACAGAGCTGGACATGCGGGAGAAGGGAAAGCGCTCTAGCCGCTCCGCCGGCTTCGTTGACCGGCGTGTCATCGTCCACCGGTCCGCTGACCGAGGTGCGGTGTGGTTGTTGACTCTCTGCTTATTGCGCCGAGGCTTTGGTGGCTTTTATCCATCCTGCTGCGCTCTGTGTGTGTGAAAGGAGCTGCGTTTGGTTTTCCAGGAGAGCTCCTCATATACCGCAAAGTCTCTGCTGCTGCTGCCTCTTCATGGCATTTTTGGGGTTTTTTCTTGCTGTTATTACTGTGTAATCTCATCAAAAGACTCTGCATCTCAATGACTATGTTGTTATTGTTGTTGTCAGATCTAGAGACAAAAGAAAAGTTGCAGTGAGCTCTGCAGTTTCAGTGGCGTTAATAAATGTTCCCAGGCCTCCTCTAAGTGCCATAATTAAATAAGTCAGATCAGGATGTAGGTAGTGGGGCTTGTTTTTCTTGGCTCTTTACCCTGGGTGGCCTTTTGAAGTAACAGGAGGATTTTTTAATGATTTTCATCAGGTGAGGATGCAATGACCGGGGACACGGATAAATACCTGCGGCCTCAGGACCTCAAAGAGCTGGGGGATGATTCTCTCCCCCAGGAGGGCTACATGGGCTTCAGTATAGGAGCCCGTTCAGCCAGGTAAGTCCCTCTCATCAACCCTACCTGTGATGTTGGTGCAGTGTGTGGTCTTGGTCTGTTGTAATTTTCCTGTAAATTCGGTGTGTGTGGTGTTCTCACGGTGGTCTCCAATGCTGTTTGTTTTTGTTATGATGACATATCCTGTATTGCACGTAGGTTGTCCATTGTCTATAGTGTATTTTAGACTGCAGTTGAGTACGTTATGTATAGTCCCTCTATCACATACACAACAATGGAAGCACCTTAAAGCAGCTGGAAAGTTGCCATCTAACGATTCAAGCTGACAAAATGATTCAGCATTTCGTGTGGCCTCATTTAAAGCCCGGGAAATGATTACAAATTGCCCACAGTGTATCGCACGAGCAATAAGCTGTATTCAGTGAACTTTGATACCTGTCCACGCGTCTGGCTTTGCTCTAATGATGGGCAGCTCTCAATGAACAGCTGTATTTGGCCGTTCGCTACAGGTCGGACTCCGGTTTTGGTGGAAAACTGGCAGGCTCCAGTGAAAATGCATCAGGGCCACACAAGACAAGCATTGTGCAGCCCAAAGCATAATATTGGCTGGTCTTTTGTAGCCACACTGACAGCTGGCAGATGTACAGTGACGCTTGGATTGATAAAAACAGCCGCCCCAGCAATGACAGGAAACAGCCCGCATCAGCAGGCCATCGCAAACACAAGGAACACAGGATTACGTGTAGAGAGTCCATGCAACATGTTTGACCAGGGGACAGAGTTTGGATAGTCACAAAAGGTGCAATCTACATTAGAATGCAACCAGAAGAAATTTAGGTTGTATGCCATGTTATTTTTCCTCGTTATACGAATGTCCACATTCTACAAAATTGTGCTACAAATACAACAACTGTTGAGCTGTTATTCTGTATTTGCATGTTTTGAATTTTTTACATGTTTATGAATGTAATGTGGCGTTAATGCAGCTATCAACTATTTTCAATGTACAATGATGCTGAGCAACTCTTTTCCTTTTCCTTACCTTTCTGTTTATGACATCGGCATTGCATGGTTTGCTTTTTGACCGGGCTGTTTGGCCAGTGCACACACATAATCACTCGTGCCTATTAGTCTTGATGTACAACCATGCAAAAGCGCAGCATCAATGTCATATGGGGGAAAAAAGGAAAACCCACAGCATCTCTGCTTTTATGTCTTCAAAATGCTTTGCTTTACACTCTTCTACTTTTTCCTTTTCTCGTTCTCCTGCACCCTATCGCTCATTCTAGCCCTAGAATCAGGTAAGAAAAAGTAATAGTGGTAGTTGGAAACATTAACTTTGAATCGTGTCCCGTGTGACTTCTGAGTTTTTAACCATCAACCCTGCACAACCATAAAACTAAACCCCAACCACGATCCATCTTTGGTGTCATCCAGTGTTGCCGGTTATCCGTGTTTCATGGCAGTTCATCACTTTGTTGCCTCGTCACGTTATTTTTAGTGTTTCATTTTGAGGCAGTGAATCCATCATAGCTGATCACCTGGTCTCTTTAGTTACTCATCCCTCTAACTAAATCATCATATTTGCATTAGCAAAATAATTGTTTTTGATGCAGGTTTGGAAAAGTGTCCGTCTTGCTGGAAATGAGAAAATGAACGCAACAATTTTTGTTTCGTGATCTAATGAAGTGGGTTTTATTTTCTTCGGTTTGACTTGTATGGACTAACCCCTCCCCCAAGTGTTTGATGTGGTGTGTTTTGAAGTGATAGTCTGGTGTTTTTATAGTGCCACTCATTGTAACTTCCAGGGATCAAATATATTGAAATATAATGAAATTTCCTAGCCAAAAGCTGAAACAGATCCAGGATGTTCAATCAGGGTTTGCAGAGATGGAAAGTTTACGGTGTGACACTTTTGTGGAATTTTTGGTAGCCCCCTCCCACCCGTGTACACCGAGGGTGATTTTGACAAAGGACAGGCAGACACTCGGCTAGACAAGCACAGATGCGTTTGCACAAACAGTGCACATAGATGCACAGTGACTCACACGGTTGTCTCTTTGAGCGCACGCAGGTTCCTTCCCTAAAATATAGGGGGTTTTGGTGAAATACTAAACCGATAAAACAAGTTGTTGTTCTGATAATTAGGAGTACAGTAGAGCGATCGATGAATGGTAGTGAATGGAGCCTGCTCTCCATTGAGAGAATTGGGGTAAAGAGATCCACAGCAACGGAAATGTTTGACAGAAAAAGGAGAGAATTTGGGAGAGGGGATGAACTGCAATGTCACCAGGCTTGAGAGGGGAAGGAAAAGCATATGCTGAGGGAAACGAAGAGGATGGACAAACTGAGAAAGAGGAGGAAGCTGTGAAGAACAAACAAGCAGAGCAGAGAGAGAGAGAGGGTAGAGCGCTGCTGCGTTGCCAGCGAGTCCATTCAGGCCGTGCAGAGTTGCTTGGTAACTTTGATGGTGGGGTAGACAGGCTGTGCTGAATAAAGGGCTTCTCTCTCTGCTGAATAGCGTGCCCACTCTAACGTGCTGAGCTTTGCACTTTCTCCCCCGTTCTTTCCCTTCGCACACACACACACACAGGCACGCTTGGGTACATGGAATCACACTTCTGAAAATCCGGCACAGAGTTGTCAGTGTTTGTCCCATATTGACAGCCCCGCCTTATTTTCTTGATAGTGTATAAGCACCTGCAAAACCCACCTCCATGTAAAATTTGGCATCCCGTTGCCTACACACATGCACTGAAAACAATAAAGAAAATACCTGCTGGGTATGCAAGTGTTTGTGCGTACACACAAACACCTCTGTGCTGATTGACTCACTGTAGCATATACAGCAAAAGAATAAAGAACAGTGGGATCTACGGCACTGCATTCAGCCAGAGAGACTGCAAAAATAGGAACACGTCACCACACAGCCATAAAGCAGACTGCAGCAAGGCAGAGCACCCGAAGACCAGCTTCCTTTTAGTCCTGATGCTCTGAAACAGGTCTAGGTCAGCTGATTATGCAGTAATTTGCCATACTTCATCATTTAGTCACACAACACTTCCCTCCTATGTGCCGACTCTCTCTCTTTAGATCTGCGCATGTTCCTTTCCTTTTCCCTTACCTCCTAAGCCAACAAATTGATCTCGCTCTCCTTTCCATCTCTGAGTAACCTGCTGTAGTATCTCTCCTCTCTCCAACTTCAGGCCCCTCTGCCTCTCGCTATTTTCGCTAAATATCTTCGGACTCTCTCTGTCCAGTAAAGTTAAGATCATATTCCCTGGAGGTTACATGTAGTAATGGATTCCTTGCTTTTTGTTTTATGTTGTGTTCCCCTGCCCGTCACTTGTTGTTGCCCGCGGCGCTGGGTTGCGTGGTAACATGTAGCCTCCGCTCCTTCAGTTCGGATAGGTCCAACACGCTCAACCGGAGTTCTTTCGCACGTGACAGTATGATGATCGAAGAGATTCTGGCGCCCACCAAGGACACAGTAAGATCTTTGTTTTTCTGTTCACTCTTCATCACTCTCCACTCTTTTCTTGCCCTTTTCACCCCGTGTCCTCGAGATGTTTCTCTGCTCTCTGTTCATTGTTTCCTTGCTTAGTAACATTAGCTGTAATGTCTTTTCTTGTCACAAGATTCTTTGTTGCTTTTCTCGCTGTTTTTTTCCAGTTTTTTGGGGGGTAGTGCTCTATTTGCACAGTCAGTCAGGTTAAAATGAAAGCTGGGAGATGAGTAGCTTCACTTGCACCAAGGTCAAAACAGAAACAATGTTGACGCCACCCTTTCTTTTTCAAAAGTGCTGAGGGTGAGTGTGTAGTATCTTCAGTGATAGTTTACCCAAGCCTCAGTGCCTTGGGAGCCCCCCTTTGCTTTCTCATGGAAAACCGCAGTGCTGTGCAGTGTTTGTCCTTCCTGCCCACTGCTGTCTCTGTGGTCAAGATCCACAACAGAAGCTAAAACACAAACTGTGCCTCTTGTGTTTGAAACGGGATTATGAATATGAACCTACGACTTCTGCTATTACAGACCAGGCAGTCTTGCCATGCACAGAACGTGCTTTGCAAGACTGCCCGTACAGCATTTATTTCTTTGTGGACATGTTGTTCTTCATCCATGGTGGCATCTGTTGTCATTACACGGGGCAGGAAGTGAGCATGGTGTGGACAGCCAACTGTGGAAGTGAGGACACGCTTGTGAAATATGTTTGAAATAGAAACAGAGAGCGATCAGTTAGGAGGACGCAACAGAAAGTTGGTTTTATTGTATCTTATCTCAGTCTTTTGCTCAGTCTCATCGCAGCATGTGTTAGACCAAACAAATGGTTTGGAATTTTACCTTGATGTGTGAGGTGACAGCTCAGACTTAGATCAGATTAGATCCAGTGCAGTTTACAGTGGGATTGGTTAATCTCATTTCCGTGCAGGTTGAGTCAGTATTATAATCATTTCTCTGAACCACTTAGAGCTCTGAGTGTGATTTCTCAACCATGTCTCTTCTCCCCAAAGCTTCAGAGTGTCTGTAAAGACATTTCGTACTTGGTTGACCCGCTCAATAAGGTATACAGTGTGGATGGATGTCTCACTCATCCCATCGCCGTCACAGTGGCTCATCTTCCATCCGTTTGAGTTTTGTCTTTGTATACAATATTTGTTTGTTTTGGGTCGATGTCATTCTCATCTGGTCATAAGTGCTGGCCTGTGTTTCGTAAATGATCTTTCCCATGCTACTATCAGTGTCACTTCAGTTCCCATGAGTCAATGTTTAGATGATTTCTTGAAATTTGGCAGCAGTCCATTTTTCCAGGCTCTATAAAGGCCTGTCACTGTTTTTGCATATTTTATTGTAAAGCTACTGCAGTTAGAGTTGCACATGGAGGGATGTTCACCTCCCCCGCTCTTCCATGTCTTAGTAAAGATTAATTTGCTCTCATTAGGCCACCCGTCCTGTATGTTACTTGATTGCTTCATAATTTTCTAATTGTCTTGTTTTTGTCAATGATTTATCTGCTGCTGCTCTCTCTCCTCTCACCTCTTCTCCTGTTTCCACCTGTCTGTCTTTCCACGTCATCTCACTGCTTTACCTCCATCCCTCCTGCTCATTTTCCAGCACCTGGCCGTGACCAGAGACTACAGCTCGGAGTGCATGCGACGCTACAGCTGGACGCCGGACACCATGGACCACAGCCACAATACTGTGTCCAGCCCCATTCACTCTGGGTACGACCAGCTGGTCTGTCACACCTGCCAACATACAGTATACACAAATACAAAAGCTTGCACAAATTATAATAAACGCACACATAAGCTCACGATGCAGATGCATGCAGTATATGTAGATCTATAACTACTATACAGGTCTCACGCGTTACTCACACACACAACAGTAGGATTGCCTTTTGTTCTCCCCAAATAGTCAATATGCAGCAAACTCTGCAGCACTAATGCAGCCAAGGTTTCTGCAGTGCTGTACATATTGACACAAATACAAAAACTCTCATGTTATATAATTCCCCAGGTTCACTCAAATGCTCTGTTTTTATCCTCACAAAAACAACTGAGCCCATTGCAGAGACTGCCAGCTCATAGAATAAAGTATTTTAAGGCTCATTTGAATAGAGTAGGATGCTGCTGTCATATATTTCACTTAACTTCAATAGATAACTGCATGTGCCGGTTTAATATGAATTAATGGGATCTGTTATGCCCAATTTAATGTTCTTTGACTCACCGCGTGATTATCTGGTCACTCTTTTGTTAATTGTCATTTTTCTCCAGAGTGTCTGTTGTGTTTTCCATTATTTTCCACTCAGTTTTTAATGTCTCTTGACGGCCTCGATAGATATTCTAGATCCTAACAGAACCCAAAGTGACTTTTAAACTAGGTGTTGGCGTTTTTCCTCCTACATTGTCTCCATGTGTTTATTTTGCAGCTTCTCCTCCCCGCTCCCTCAGTATGACTCCAGGTGATGACTGAGTTCACTGCTTTCACCCGTGATGCCGCAGTGACGTCACTCACTCTCCCTCTCATCCTGCCATTATTTCCTTTTCTATTCCTCCTTTTTTTCTCTCTTGTCTGTGCCTGTGTCATTCATGTGGTCTGGTGTATCATTTGCACTACGTAGCTGTTAGAAGTGTGTAGTCAATGTGTTTTGGATTCTTTCACTGTCATCTTTCTCTCGAAGTCCACGTTAAGTTCTTCTAAGCTCTTCTGGAAGCTCTACAGGATCTATGCTATATAACATTTAGGAATTTCTTAGTAAACGCATATACAACACCAACACATCTGGAGGGCAAACATGTAATTCCTGATATTTGCCACAAATATTTTTTTAGATTACTTTGAACCCAATATCTGTATAAAGCAACATTTGGCTGTAGGTATAGGGACTGTCCATGAATAGAGTTTTATCACATAATGATAATAGTAATGATAATGGGATGGGATAAACGGGGCTTCAATTGGTAGAATGAGTCATGTCATATAGTAATCATATGAATGTCTCATCATAAATTACTGAAATGCCAAGATGGGAGAAACACATTGTGAAAATGTTTTGTATTTGGTCGCTGAATGCTGCTTTACAGGGACTGAAACCTTGGCAACGTTCTCACCTTTGGCCTGAGAACTGGAAACTAAATTTCCCGCAACTTCATTTGCGCTCTGTTTAGTCTTTGACATTTTCTAAATTGTGGCAGCTGAAAGTGAGAACTGTCAACTTTCAGAACTCAGAGAACAGAACTTTTTTCTCCTCTCTTTTTCTCTGTTTCTTGATCTTTCCTCTATATTTTTATTTTCTCACTTTGGGTGTACGGTTATCACAGCATGGGAATCACTTGTGTCCGTAGTATGGCTTCTTTCTTTATCTCCGTCCCTTTTTTCTCCTCTGACGTTGTTCCTATATCCCGGGCAGATTCTTGGTCAGCTTCATGGTGGACGCCCGTGGCGGCTCCATGCGAGGCAGCCGCCACAATGGCATGCGCATCATCATCCCGCCCAGGAAGTGCACGGCACCCACTCGCATCACCTGCCGTCTGGCTAAGAGGCATAAGCTGGCCTATCCCCCACCGATGGTGGAGGGAGAGGGGCTGGTAAGCCGGCTGGTGGAGGTCGGGCCAGCTGGGGCTCAGTTTCTTGGGTAAGACCTTCACTTCTTTTTTCATAATATCTACACTACAGTAACATAAAATACTGTGACTCAGAGGATCTATCACCATTAAACACATCAGCTGCTCTGTACTACTTACCTACGGGCTCAATATATGTTGCTTTGTGTTCCATGTCCATCTTTTAGGCCTGTGATAGTGGAGATCCCTCATTTTGGCTCAATGCGGGGCAAAGAGAGGGAGCTGATTGTGCTAAGGAGTGACAACGGTGACACATGGAAGGAGCATCAAAGTGATGCCAGACCCGAAGACCTGGCTGACATGCTCAGTGGGATGGATGAAGGTAAGTCTTTCTGCATGACTCAGCATTTTGGGATTTTGTCCACAGTATCACAGATTGAGTGAATGAGAGCTGAACCTCTTGGGAAAAGCTGTAGTATACTACAAAACTTAAGGTAATACGTTGCTGATGACAGAGGAAAATCTCTCTTCAGCAGCATTTTTTTAGTTTTTAGCTGAGCTGTAGCCAATTTTGTAACCTTAATTTGTCAAGAAAATGATCGTCATTCCTCAATAGCGCTGCGCATCTAACAGAAGTCCACGTTATAATTTTAAAAAAATTTAAAAACAGCACTACGGACAAATTCCGCTTAAAATCACTGCTATAAAATCACAATTTACTTTTTGTCAACTAACCTTCCTCTGGACATTTTTGTCACAGAGCTGGACAGTCCTGCTGAGTTGGAGAAGAAGCGCATTTGCCGTATAGTCACTAGGGATTTTCCCCAGTATTTTGCTGTGGTATCACGGATCAAGCAGGAGTCTAACCACATGGGTCCTGATGGAGGCATGCTGTCCAGCACAACGGTGCCCATGGTCCAGGCCTCATTCCCACAGGGGGCGCTCACCAAGAGGATCCGTGTCGGCCTACAGGTACCACAGGACCCCCTGGATGAGTTCAAATGAAATCTCCCATTCTTAGACCAAGCTTGTTTCATAGCTAGATGTATGATTTATGAACATGATATGTAAGACCCAGATTTGTGATGGAAACAGGAAACATTTCACCAAAATGTTATTGAAATGCATAAATGTCAATTATTTTTCGTTCTCATCCTTTCTCCTCCTTCTGTCTAGGCCCAGCCTGTGCCAGATGACATGGCGAGGGCAGTCCTTGGCAACAGAGCCACGTTCAGCCCAATTGTTACTGTAGAGCCCAGGAGGCGGAAGTTCCACAAGCCCATCACTATGACGATCCCTGTCCCGCCTCGATCGGCAGAGGGTCATCCCAGTGGCCACAGAGGAGAGTCAGCACCCTGCCTACGCTTGCTCTGCAGCATCACGGGCAAGTAGACCGTTACATAACTACACCATGACATTGTATCTGCAAGACTGCTTTAAGCTTAGTTTAGTTTCTCATAAATCAATAAAAAAATCATTTTGAAGTTACTCTGCCAAAATATAGTAGCAAAACCTCAGCTCCGTATAGCTTTGGGTAAGTGGGGACTCCTTTGATGTCGGGAGCTCCTGCTGGAAGCAAAGAAGATGAGGACCTGAGAAGATGAAAGGAACGTTTATGAAAGCTGCAGCACTGGCTTGCCTGGAAAGGGAGTGATCTCATCTTTTTGATCTGCTTCCTTTCAGGGGGTACATCACCAGCCCAGTGGGAGGACATCACGGGGACCACACCACTGTCCTTTGTAACTGATTGTGTCTCCTTCACCACAAATGTGTCGGCCAGGTGAGACACAAAAATATACACAGTAGACTCAGTGAATAGAAAGGAAACAAATACCATGTGCTACCTTCAGAAAGTGAACTTCGGCAAGGAGTTCAGTTTCTTAAATGGATTTGAATCATGTGGCGAGTGAGCGGTCTGATGTTAACAGGGATCCTTGGCGCTTACTATGTAATTCGATTAAGACACACCTATCATGTGACTGCGTTGACCCCTTAACAAAATAACCAATCTTGTTTGATTCATTACCTAAGAAGCACACTTACAGACTTGGTTGTTAAGTGTAAGAGAGATCTAAAAATAAAACTGTGCAGCATTTTCAT
>OMNV01008696.1:39991-90490 GCA_900303265.1 Brotula barbata
CACCTCTCCTCTTCACTTCACTCCACTCCACAGGTTCTGGCTCGCAGACTGTCACCAGATTCCTGAGACGGTGAGTCTAGCGTCTCAGTTATACCGGGAGCTGATCTGCGTGCCGTACCTGGCCAAGTTTGTGGTTTTTGCCAAGATGAACGACATCATTGAGGCTCGGCTACGCTGCTTCTGCATGACGGACGACAAAGTGGACAAAACCCTGGAGCAGCAGGAGAACTTTGAGGAAGTGGCACGGAGCAAAGACATTGAGGTGAGACTGTGGAGAAAATGTGAATGCAGCTCACATTATGGAAATGTATCAGTTTTACCAGTGTCATCAACGCATCTTCAGAAAGTTGTAACTGGAGATTTGTCATCAATGGACTTCTGTAGGTTCTTGAGGGCAAGCCCATCCATGTGGATTGTTATGGCAACCTGTCCCCTCTGATCAAAAGTGGGCAACAGTTGGTCTTCAACTTCTACTCTTTCAAGGAAAACAGACTTCCTTTCAATGTGAAGGTATATAATTTAATCCTCCTGACACCTCCTCTATCTCACATTCAACTCATCATATCTGTCTGCTGAATGTTTATCATTGCTTAAATTGTGGACAGGAACTCTCCTCCCCAGATATGCTGACACGCGTATACAAGTAAAATTTTAAAGTTATAATTATATATTATAATTGATAAATTGTTGAATGAATTGTCATTTGTGGACAACATTAAATCAGTAGAAGAACAAATATTTGAATATGAATAACAGACAACCATTATGCAATTTTTAAGTCCATTTACTCAAGCATGTCAATACTCCATTGGCTTACATTACTGTGTTCCATCCAAGTAACTGCAACAATAACAACGAAAAACAATGGACTGCTTTTATTTCCAACCATGTACATGGAAATTTCCCATATTCCATTGTGGAGGCACTTGGATAGTGTTCAGGAAACTACTTTGAAGTGCCTACTTTACAACTCATCACATTGTTTTGCTGCTTTCTACAGATCAGAGACATGGGCCAAGAGCCATGTGGGCGTCTCTCCTTCCTGAAAGAACCAAAAAGCACCAAAGGACTTCCACAGACTGCCATATGCAATTTGAATATCACACTGCCAACCCATAAGAAGGTAGGCTTGCACATTTGAATAATTTGTCCTTTTAGGCCATGTCATGTCTCCATATCATGTAAATAAAATTGAAAGAGGAAGTGATACTGTCCAGACACCAAGACGAGGTATAGAGCTTCAGGTGGTTTAGGTCAGACTGGCTGCTGCTTGTGTCTTTTATCGGTGTTTAAGCCTGTGCCAGTCATAAGACCCCACAACGTACACTCCAGCCACACATGCATACCGTGCATTGTCCAGTTGCTTGGCTCACTGTCGGCACTTGAGAACTATATCAAAACAAGACTTCACATTTGTTTCTTTGATGTGGTGTTGACTGATCATAAGAAACGATGTAATTGTGTTGCTGTTGCTTTTGTTACTTTGCTGTTTTTGTTGATTAATCCCATAGCTTTTTTCTGAAGCCTTTTGTTGTTTTTGCTGCTCCATTTTCATTCCCTGACTTTGATTTCCGTCTCCCCGCCCACTATAACTTCCCTGCTCTCCATTGTGTCATCTCTCTCCTCTCCGGCAATGCATCTTGGAATACCGCAGGATATGGAGTCTGATCCTGATGATGAGGTAAACAGATTCTTCATCATCACATGGAACTGCTTCTTCTTTGTGATCCTTTCTGTTGGCTTTCCTGCAGATGCTGTAGTAACTGTATCACAAATACATTTTTCTATGTCCTGTGATGGAGACCTCTGCACGTTTTTTACACAGCTGAGTTATTGCTGATAAAGTGACCTTGCGTAGTGCATGAGTGGAAATGGCTTTTTTAATCTATGTCGATTTATTTGTTATTGTTCTCATCCAAAGTCCAGTGGAGCCAATTTGTGTGACACGCCTCCGCTTGTTTTCATCTTTCTTCGTTTCCATACATGTTCAGCGGGACATCACCATGACTTCATGCTATTAACTGACTCACAGGAGTATTAACCACTCACAGTTTCACGTGTAATATTTTTCCGCTAAAGATTAAATCATCAGATGAAATTATTTAGTCAGTGATGGTATTTGGCATTTCCCCTTTTTCAGTATTGTCCTTTGCTTGTCTCTAACAGAAAATACTAATACTCTCAGCTGCTCAGAAAGAAAAGTCACTCGGATGGGACATAGGGGTGTTGTTTTCATATGAGTTTTTGTATTATGTGTATTTGAAGGAAAAGAGGACATTGCCTGCGACATAATAACTATACACCACTGTCATACAATTAGTATTATTATTATTATTATTATTATTATCTAAACAATGATGGACTATGTCACGAAATTTGAGGAACATTTGATATTTCTCTTGATCAATACCTATTACTTTAGTTGGCAATAATAGTACATCACATATTGCCTCTAATTCTGAATTCAATTAAATTAAGTGAGTGACAATTTGCTCACAGACTCTACTCAGAGGGAAGCACTGTCCCTTGTCACCAGAGGAAACACTACAGACCTGCAGTACCTCCTCAGTACTAACAGCATGTACTAAAGCCTGGAGCGTATCCATGCCTTGAAACTAAATAAACACAGATATTTAACTCTTTAACACACATTTATCACATTTTATCACATTTTTTTATGTTGAAGCATCTTTTGTTCTTTTTTGTTTGTTTCAGACTGAAAAGCCAGAACGACGTCATACCTTTGCCTCCTTAGCTTTGCGTAAGCGCTACAGCTATTTGACCGACCCAGCAGCGAGTGAGTTTCCCATTTTTACTTACATGAAGTCTTCAATTGATATTAAGTATTGATGTCATTTTAGTTGTTTAGTGTCTGGAGGTCCCTCTACACATAGAAACAAAGCTGCTTGACAAAACATGTTCATCTCGTTCATTCTCTTCACATAAAGACACTTATTGGTTGATCAACAGTCATTCATCACACATTTGCATGGTTCACTGAGTGTTGTGCTTTGCTCACCCACCACATTTCGACAAAAAGCCGCCATGTTACAACTGTTTTGTTGTTTGTGAAAACACTGGGATTTCCACTGTCTGTTCATTTATCATTTGGACAAATTGTTTTGATCCATATTGAATAAAAATATTCCTTTGGGGTGTTCTCATTCTTTTTGTGGCCATTTCATTCTTATTGGCTTTATGATTGTGTGCGGCTGTGTATATTATTGTGGTAATGGGTTGCACTTTACAATAACTTGCCTTCATCTATATGTCAGCCAGTTACAGCAAAATATTGGAGCCCATTTCTATCCGGTCCTTATATCATTCTGGTGAGGATGGTTGTCAGGGTCAATATTAACTCAGTATGTGTATTAAGAGGAGACAATTTCAATGTTCTCAATCATAGGCACACTGTTTCTGTAGCTTTATCAACCTCGTCTTCTAAAAAATGATTTAATGTTATTTCAAATTTGTTAACTTTTATGACTCAACAAATGAAAATAAAATTATAAGCTGATATATTTGAAGTATGACCAAGTTGTATGGCACACTGGAAGGCATTAATGGCTTATTATACATTTTGTAAAGTGCAACCTCGTATTTTATTTTAAGTCATGACCAAACAAGTAAATGCTGTTTTTCTTTATCAATCGTCTACACTTGTGGGGTCATCTCTGGCATTGAAAATGAAGCAAAGGAAAGGATAAAACACATCTATGTTAGCCAAACATATACAATAAAAGGCACTGTTGAAAAGCAGCAAATAGATTAAGCACATCAAAAGTCAATGGAATTATATTTTGTTATCGTGTGGTTTTCTCCATTTCAATCTTATCTCAAGCATTTCTTTGTTGCACTCAATTGTTTCCTATTTTGTATTTTATTTTGTCATTATTCACTGATGTTAGACCATCACTTCTCATGTCATTCTGGACCTTTTGATAGAATCTCATGTTTTATTAGTACAAAAATTCTGTCTAACTGCTGTGCTTAATGCTGTTTCTGACTCACTCAACTTTCTCTTTCTGGTTTTTCTGTTTTATTTCAAATTATTTTTGTGTTCAATTTTACTTTTAAATCCTTATTGCTTTTGATTTAACTTATTGTTGAAGAAACAACTGATCGGGGCTCGCCAAGAACACAGCCTTCTGGCTACCCTCACAAATCTGTCTTTTCAACGAGATCTTATCAGGCGTGGTCGCCTGTTCCTATCGCCATCCCTGGCCAAGCCAAATCTGGGTTTGGCTCCCTCTCCAGTTCGTCATCCAACACGCCCTCTGCCTCTCCACTAAAGTCTGTCTGGTCCATCAACTCTGCCTCCCCCATCAAGACCAACATCCCTGGTTCCCCTGCTTCGTCTATCAAGTCAGCTAGCGACATGGCCTCTCCCATCCGATCATACAGAACCATCTCTTCACCTATTAAAACTGTAGTCCAGCAGGTCCAGTATCCAGTCAGTACCAGTCCCCTGGCATCACCAGGGAAATGTGCCCCAGATTCATTATCTATGAAAGGGCTGGCAGCATTGTCTGCTAGGACCTCCCCCATAACTGTATCTGGGGGAGGAAACCCTCTTCTTGAGAGAACATCCTTAGCAATGACTCCACCAACCTCCCCCAAATCGTCCCTGAATATGTTCAGCTCATCCCTACCATACAAAACTGTTATTGGGGGCACTAGTGGCAACACACCATCATCTTCTCCAATAAAAACAGTGCCTGGACTCTCATCTGTGCGGCCCTCTGCAGATCCCTCAGGCCCTTCGAGGAACCTGTTCTCCTCTCTTTCATCACCACATAAATCCAACACAACTCCATGTGCAGCAGCTCTAATCAATGGAACAGCGTCTCCAACACAGTACCGCTCTTCATCCCCAACCTCCCTTCTCACCAGCAGTCTGCAAGAGAGAATACAAGCAACCACCAATGCTGCGACAACAAGTGTTAACGCAGCCTTCGATGAGGTTGAGAAAACTTTAAATTCTTGCTCTGCGGGATATGGTACCTTGAAATCCTTGTCCTCATCTGCCTCTTCCTCATATCAATCCATTAGATCATCTGCCTCTAATTCCCTTTATGCATCTCTAAGGTCCCCCAATAATACTACCACAGCTGTGACATCCAGCACAATGACTGTTCCGGTGTACTCTGTTATTAATGTGCTGCCAGAGCCACAGTTTAAAAAGCTACCTGATGTTTCCAAGTCAACAGTCGCACTTCTTTCCCCTCGTAAGACTGTACCTGCTGAAGGGAATGCTCCAATGCAGTCTTCGTTTGGCAGAACTCTTTCTCCTAGAAAGTCCCCTCTTTTCTCTGCTAGTGTAAAAACAGCCACTGCATCACCGCTGTCTTCCAGTCAGGAGATTTTGAAGGATGTGGCTGAAATGAAAGAGGACTTGATAAGAATGTCAGCCATCTTGCAAACAGATCCAAATACTGCATCCAATAAAGGATTTCAATCTCCCAAAGAGGCTAAGATAGAGGATGAGGAACCATACAGGATTGTGGAGAAAGTGAAACAAGATTTGGTAAAAGTGAGTGAAATTCTGACTAAAGATACAGCCAAGGATGGGAAAACCTCCCTGACAAGGAGTTCCTTGGATGATATACACTTTTCAAAAGTACCAGTTGAACAACCACCAAGCAACTGGAGTTATCCACCAAGATATGAGACAGTGGTCCCGCAAGTTAAATCAAAGACAATACCAGACAGAGATTTTAATCTCTCCAAAGTGGTTGACTACCTTGCAAATGATGTTGGTAGCAACTCTTTCTCCAAAATCCATGACACAAAGCATAAAGCAGATGAGAGCAAGAGAGAAGGAGAGGAGAAACAAAAACGTGTCTTGAAGCCTGCTATTGCAGTTCAGGAGCACAAGCTCAAAATGCCCCCACCAAATATGCGCTCCTGTAATTCAGACAAGGAAATCAGTAAACTAGCAGATGCTCTTTTTGGAGCTGATACTGTGTTAGAGTCCCCCGATGACATCTCACATGAACAGGATAAGAGCCCCCTCTCAGACAGTGGGTTTGAGACAAGGAGTGAAAGGACACCCTCTGCCCCTCAAAGTGCAGAAGGCATGGGCCCTAAGGCCCTTTTCCAGGATATCCCAAATCCCCCAGTCATCACTGAGACCAGGACTGAGGTTGTCCATGTCATTAGAAGCTATGAGTCCCCAGAGGATGGCAAACAACCTACAATGGAAGATGCTCATGCAGTCAGATATATTGATTCTGACTGTAAAGGACATCTGAATCAAGGTTCATCAACACCAGAACAGAGTAAATGCTATCCAATAAAAGTCAGCCCTGAGGATGATCCAATGGGAAAAGGAATGAGAGTGAAAGAGGAGACCCACATCACTACCACCACCAGGATGGTATACCACAAACCCCCGGGCAAGGAGGCAGCACCTGAGAGGTGTGAAGAAACTATGTCTGTGCATGATATAATGAAGGCTTTTCAGTCAGGCAAAGATCCTTCCAGAGAACTGGCTGGTCTTTTTGAGCACAAGCCTAGCAATGAAGAAACATCTCAGAGAGTCCTTGAAGACATCAACTCCAAACCTAAGGTTGAAAGGATAATTGAGGTTCATATCGAAAAAGGCAATAAAACGGAACCAACAGAGGTCATCATCAGAGAGACTAAAAACCATGCAGAAAAGGAAATGTACTACTACCCAGGAAACAGACGGGAAGCAGAAGAGACTGAAGAATCACTTCCTGGGTACCTGGATTCCTCCAGGGTGAACACACCTGTGTTACAAGAGGAAGACAGCCGCCCTAATTCAGCCCAACTTTTGGCAGATGACTCTTACAAAACGCTGAGGTTACTTAGCCAGCAGTCTGTAGAGTACAATGAGGATGAGTCATCAGAGCTTAGGGGAGAATCTTATAATTTTGCTGAAAAAATGCTACTCTCTGAGAAACCTGACCAGTCGCATTCTGACACAGAGGAATACCTAAGAGATAGGTCTCGCTTTCACTCACCAGACAGAAGCGTTCACAGTGAGGGTAGATCAGGTGTGCCAAGGACAGAGTATGTCTTTAGGTCATCAAGAAATGTGTTTGACAAATCTGGAAGAATGGCCAATGTTGATGATAACTTTGACAAACTTACACTTTTGCAGTATTCTTCTGAGCCAGGTAGCCCAAAGCACTCTGTTTGGATGCGTGTGTCAGATGACATTCAGAGTAAGGACAGAGAACAGCTTATGTATGAAGACAGAGTAGACAGGACTGTAAAAGAGGCAGAGGAAAAACTCAGTGAGGTATCTCAATTCTTTCGCGATAAAACAGAGCAACTCAATGATGAGCTGTCATCTCCAGAGAAGAAATCTCGCAGGCCCGACTTCCGGGAAACACGATCAGGGCCCAGCTCTACACACAGCAGTCCAGAGCGGCCAGCTTATAGAAATGGGGGTAGTGGGGAAGAATGGAGCAGAGAGAGGCTTAGGGACAGGTTTGGCACCAGTGATAGGAAATGTGCCAGTTTACCCAGCAGTCCAGAGAGGAGAGTGCTGCTGCAGTATGATAATGATTCAGATGCAAGAAAGCAGGGAGATGGAACAACACATGGTAGCCCAAGTGAAAGTCCCAAACCTTATCAAATATCATCTTCAAAAGTCAGCGCAGTGAGGCTAAAGTTTGAACAAGAGGCTCATAAGCAAGACAAGAATCCTCAAAGTGGACAAAATTCAAATTCTCCAATTAGGAAACTCCAGGAAAGTAAGCTACCCGTGTATCAGGTTTTTGCAGGTGCAAATATACCTAAAACAGCAGACAGCCCAGGAACCCAAAGGAGAGGCCTAGATGGAGAATCAAATAAATTCTCACCCAAGCATGACACGAGAGAAAAACAACAGGAAGATAAAAAGTTGTTTAAAACATGGGAAAGCCAAGGTTATGGAAACTATAAGGCACAATCATCCAAACACGCTCATTCCTTACTCCAGGATACAATAAATGATGATTCGCAAAGACAAGAAACAACCAAAAAAATAATATACACAGAATTTGTTGTCCGAGAAAGTCCTAGTAGCAGCGACAGTCTAAAAAAAAACTCGGAATCACAAATTCCTGTAAGAAAGCCATCTAATTCCTCAGAAAATCAACAATCAACTTCAGTAAAATTAGATGCCTCCATTGAACCGTGTGAGAAGGGTGGGTCTCATATACCTACTTTAGTTAGAAATCGGTTACATGGTAATTCCGAAGCTAAGTCTACCCGCGGATCATCAGTAGGAAAATCCACAGATTCATTAGACGGCAACCAGTCAAATGTAGTGTGTAACGGTATAGACGATGACCAAGTAGAGTATTTGGATAAAGTAACTCCTGTAATTGTCACAGAGGGTTTTAAAGATATTAAACCCTTACCAGTGTATGTTAGCATCCAAGTAGGAAAGCAGTATGAGAAGGAAACAGCCACAGGGCAGTTGGGAACATACAAAAAGATAGTAAGCCATGAAAGTAGGACTGTGCATGAAACTAGGGGTGCATTTTACACTGTCAAACAAAAGCATCCCCCATCTCCTCAAGGTAGTCCAGAAGATGACACGCTTGAACAGGTTACTTTCATGGACAGCTCTGGGAAAGGTCCTGTTACCCCCGAAACCCCCAGCTCAGAGGAAGTAAGCCTGATCTCAAGAACACCAGAATCTGTGATAGGCTCAATGCCTGGAATGCCAAGCCCTATTCCAGAGGAGTCTGAGGATGAAGAAGCGAAGACCTTCATCTATAAGGAGCCTTCAAAGGGAAAAACCAAGCCAGTGTCCTCAGACAATCCGAGTAAAAAGCAAGAGAGGTCAAAGGAGAAACGAGTGGCTTATATTGAGTTCCCTCCTCCTCCTCCTTTAGAGGCAGAGCAGTCTAAGCCAAAGAAAAAGGGATCACGTGGTTCTTCTGAGGCGGAGACCGAAATGATGGAGGTGAACCTTCAGGAGGAGCACGATAGGCACCTCTTAAATGAACCAATAATCAGGGTCCAGCCCCCTTCCCCTATTCCACCCGGAGCTGACAACAGCGACTCCAGTGATGATGAGTCTGTCTTTCATCCTATCCCTGTCAAAAAGTACACCTTCAAAATGAAAGAGGAGAGAGAAAATGATGCAAAAAACACAAAATCTGAGGAAAATGGAAATAAAGAGCAGTCTGATGTCAATGGTGTTATAAAGGAGGAGGAAGCTGACTTTGAACAAAATGGCAATGACCAGTCAATCACAGATTGCTCCATAGCAACCACTGCTGAGTTCTCCCATGACACAGACGCAACTGAGATAGACTCTTTGGATGGGTATGACCTGCAGGATGAGGATGATGGATTGAGTGAGGACCCCAAAACATCTAGTCTGTCCAATGATGGAAAAACTGCCGATCGCTCATTTAGTCAGTCTAAGCTCGAGGTGATAGAGGAAGAGAAATGTGAGGAGGGAGCTGATAATGGAAAGACAAAAGGCAACACATCTTCAGCGAAAAGCAGTGGAGATGAAAAGGATTATACCCTTGAAGGAAGACATCCTGATAGACAAGGCTTTGCAGACAACTACTTTGGGTACCAACTTGAAGAGGAGCTGAACTCAACTTTTAAAACTGTTGCCACGAAAGGCCTGGACTTTGACCCCTGGTCAACCAAAGGGAGTGATAATGATGGAGTTTTTGAAACCAAATCAAAAGAAGACGACCCCAAGCCCTTTGGTTTATCAGTGGAGGACAAATCACAGGCAACAACACCTGACACAACTCCCGCTCGAACGCCGACTGATGAGAGCACACCTACTAGTGAACCTAACCCCTTCCCTTTCCATGAAGGGAAGATGTTTGAGATGACCCGCAGTGGTGCTATTGACATGAGCAAGCGGGACTTTGTTGAAGAGAGGCTTCAGTTTTTCCAGATTGGTGAGCATTCCTCTGACCCTAAACCAGGGGAAAAGGGGAGAGGGGGCAAGATCCTGGGGGTAATTTCCTCTCAGTCAAAAACAGGGGAGAGGGCCACAGTAGAGGGCAAGGTGAAGGTTCTAGATACCACCACAGACAGCAGCACTACATCAACAACACCATCAGCATCAACAACAAAACCCATCCCTGCACAGACTGGCAATGATGCCCCCACCTTTGAAGCCATAGCCGAGACCACCTCCTCATGCACAATCACAGCCTCTAAGGTTGACCCAAAATTACGCACCCCTATTAAAATGGGTATAGCTGCCTCCATAACTGTGAAAAAAGACTCAGGGGATGTCACTGATGGTAAAGCTGAAATATCAGAAGGTCAAATGGTGCCAGAGTATATCAGTATAGTGAGTCAGTGTACAGAAAGCCAGTCTAGCAGATACACTGAGCCCAAGTTAGAGAAGAGAGATTATCCCTCTGAAAACTGCAACAACAACAATAACCTGGAGTCTTCCAGTGTCCAAGCTAACTACATTCAGTGTGGTAGTGTGGTGTTTAATTTGCAGTCCTCCTCTGAGCCCACTCTTCAAAAAGCCAGCAGGATAGAAGCTCTCTGCTGCAGGGAATTAGAAGAGAGAGTGGAACTGGACAATAATAGTCAAACACAAGAACAGAAGAATGAAACAGTTAAAGAAAGTGAAGTGAAGCAGCCAAAGTCCAGGCTTCCAGTGAAAGCATCAGGGTGGTCTTTTCATACGCAAGGAACAGCCATAGGCAAACAGAAGCCAAAACAAGCAGTGAAGGTTGAGGTCAAGAAAAGAGCGGAGCCAGCCATAGCCAAAGTAGAGCCCAGATCTAGAATACCAATTAAGGATATTAAAAAGAGCAGCCCTGCTACCACAGCAAGTTCCCTTATTTCAGTTCGGGTCACTTCTCAACCGACAAGGGCATTGGACACAGAGAGAGCAGCAGTACAGTTGTCCTCGAGGTTGTCACTGAAAGAGAGGCATCAGGTCAGTGTTGTCAGTAGTGATTCAGGAGGTAGACAGGACCGAAAGGAAAACCCTAGCGAGGTTTGTAAGCGCACCATCGAGTACTTTAAAGGCATTAGCGGGGAGACGCAAAAGTTGGTGGACCGCCTGTCAGACGAGGAGAAAAAGAAGCAGACAGAACAGTCGGAGGAAGACAGCACCTCCCGGAGCACCTCTCTGTCGGACGCCTCCCAGCCTTCCCAGCCCTCCCAGCCCTCCCGCTCATCCAGGTCTGGTAGAGGTTCGAGGGCTGAGGCCGGGGCCGCGTCCGTAAGGGCAAAGGTGGCGGCGACGGACAGGGCCTCCGGCAGTGAGAGGAGCAGGAGGAGTAGGCGGACTGGTGGGAAGGAGGGCAGTCAGGGACTCACAGGGTCTCGAACCCCTCCCATCGCGGAGATCAAGCCTAGTTTGTAAAACTTTCACACTATGTTTAAAATACATCTATATATTTCTATATCTCACTTTTAGTTGCATGACATCGTTGTGATCGTTTAATGGATTGACTGGAATGCCTGTGGCGTGTTTACATATTCTCTTTAGAACCGTAGCTGTCATTTAAATTTATTTTTTGTCATTGATGTACTGTGTACTGTATTGTCTTTGTTGCAAGATTCTTTCCTCTGTTCCCCTCTCTCTCAACCCTTTTCAACCCCCACATAACAGTTGAATGAGCATGCCAGTAGTAGTGACTGGTTAACTGGCACAACCAGTCTCTTATTTGACAACCAGTCTCTTAATTGTCTGTCTATGTCTGTCTGTGCGGGGTGGCTGCAGAGTAGTCTGTTCTTACAGTATTTTATTGCTATCAATTGTATCACAAAGTATTAAGTGATAGCCCTGAACACACATAAGTCTATTCGCATGTTAACATTGTAGAGCATAGAATTTTCCACCCTGGACTTGTAGAACTATGAGTCTGTTGTCGAGAGTCATGTTTGTTTTGTGTAGTTCTCATGATAATTACTGCCTGCTTGAAGGATACATATCCACAAACTGTCATAGACCACCACTTACTCTGTTAACATATTTTAGTTGTCCATAATGTTTCTAGTCCGATATATCCTTTTCTTGCCATCCATACAGCTTTTCATTTTCATGACTAAAACTGAATTCGGTAAACACAAATCCATGATTGTGTACACTCAGCATTTTGAAAGAATTTAATCTTAATTGTAACTATTTTAAACTCAATCTTCATTTATATTTAAACTTTTGGTGGCCAGAAAAGGACACATTTATATACATGTTTATTTTTCTCTTATGTCAATGTGTAGGATGAGAGTAATGCAAATCTTTTAATGAATCATTTTCCTCTACCACACAAGGTCCCCAAAGTCCCTGTGAGCGAACGGACTTGCGCATGGCCATCGTTGCTGATCATTTGGGACTCAGCTGGACAGGTATCTCTCCATTTGGCCTTTCTACTGGTATACACTGTCATGGTCATGCCATCGGAATATTTTACACAGCATCAGCTCTGTCATGTAACACAAACAACAGAGATGAATACTACTGACACCTATATACTGTACAATTAAGTGTGAACCTTCATACCTGAGTTGTTTTTTGTGCCCCTGACAGAGTTGGCTCGGGAGATGAACTTCACGGTGGATGAGATCAACCACATCAGACTAGAGAACCCCAACTCTTTGACAGCACAGAGCTTCATGCTACTAAAGAAATGGGTCAACCGGGAAGGGAAACATGCCACTAGTAAGGCAGCACTTATACCTTATCAGAAATCCACAAGCAGTACTAATTATTCACTGTCTCGATATCCCAATGCAAACACAAAACAAGCGTTGTCTGACATTTCTTTTTACTTAAATATGAAAAAAAAAACTTATGCATTGATTTGTTGCTCTGAGTCAGCGGTAGGAATAAGCAATTGTGCTAACATAAACAAAACATGTTTCGTGGCTTTAATGACTTTTTTTGCCTCGCACAGCGGATGCCTTAACTGCAGTGCTGACCAAAGTCAATCGGATGGATATCGTGACTTTACTGGAGGGTCCAATATTTGATTATGGTAACATTTCAGGCACAAGATGTTTATCCGAAGATAACGTTTTCCGAGATCACGCTGATGGTAAAGATTTGTTCTTGCCTTGCTCTGCTACTTTTTTGTGTCTGCATGTGTGCCAGTATGCCACTTTACCATGTATAGATCACACAATGTATAATTTTAGTGCTGATCTATATATGTCGATTTGAACTGATGTTTCTTCTCAAAATCTTATAGTATAGTTGTAATTTATAGTACGTGTTTGTTTGTCATTGAAATAATTATTGGCCCCTTTCACTTTTTATTTTGTACTAACTAGTAAAGTTAGTATTAACTCCATATAACCATTTTTATTAATATGTTTAGGCCTGCGTCAAATTGTTCAAATTTACATATCGCATGCTGAAAGAAGTCTTGTTCATACCGAACACTCACAGTTATTATATTTTGTTATATCTAATTGTCGCAAATAAGAATCATAAACTAATGAAATCCTTTGCTGACCAAGTGCATGCCGCACCACCTTTTTAATGTGTATTTACAGTAATTGATGTCTGACTTAAGTATAACCCTGTAGACTCTGCTTTGCTCTCTTAATTTAGGTTAGTGCTCTTAGCTTTCCTCCAGTTCCTCTGAGCCTTCATTGGATAGATGAGAGAATCCCCTCTTCTCCTCTGAAAAACCAACTGCCTCCTTCACCTCCTCTTCCTCTGCCTGACTCCCATCACTTCCCCATATAACAACTCTTAACAAATTAAGAGTTATGTGTGCCCTCTCCTTATCTGTGTGCCTCCCTCACTCATCTGTGCCTGGTCCTCCGCACATGACGGTCACGTTCATTCATTGTCTTATTTTACAAACGTGTTTTTCATTGAACATTCTTTTGTCTTCTTTTCGCCCTTTTCCCCTCTTCATTTGTTTTGTTGTAGTTTGCATTATTATACCTCTGAGTCCCAGAAAATCTCCAGCAGCCATGATCGTGGAGTCACCCAGCCCCTTATTTCCAACCCAAACCCCAACACCCCCGCCCACTCCCCTCACACCTTCTCTTCATGACTACTCCTTTTCCATGCTCCGCTCCCCAAGTTATGAATCCTCCATTTCTCTCATGGACTTGGCACCTCCAGCTCGCTTTGCACAAATCCCTACTGTAGACCTGCATCAATCTACATTCCCTTTCTCGCCCAAGCCTTCCTCCCCCATATCCCTCATCACTTCACCCTTACCCACCACAACTACTCTTAACTCTCCACTCTCTGTCCCATCCTCTCCAACACACATAGTGTCCATTCCAAACAGTTCCAATGCAGAAACAATCACTGTCACCTCAAAACTGTCTGATCATACCACTCAACCTGCAACCAGCCTCGCTCCTTTCCCCTCCTCTCCTGCTCCTAACTTATCTCAAACTACCACCAAAACTTTTTCACCAAATCCCTCCTCACCCCCTACCATGGCCTCACTCTCTGTCACTGAGTCATCAAGTCAAGAGACTTTAGGGACCCAGCTGGCTGCCTCCTCTCGTCCTGTCTCCCCTCTCTCCTTGGCTTTTCCCCCACCCATCTCCCCCTCTGGGTCTCGGTGCCCCAGCCCAAGTCCTTCCTCCCCTCCTCTCCGCTCCCTATCACCTTGTCCTGTCTGTCAGTGTACTTGTGCACCACCCAAACCCCCACCTCCTACTAAGACCTGCATCCGTGTTGACCCCTCCACTATGGAAATATTCATTTAGCATTTCTCCTGCTCTGTCCTTTGCTCTCCTTGTACCTCCTCGCTTTCTCACATCTCTCATCTGTCAGATAACTTGATAACATATGTAAGCATGTAACTGAACACCAATGCAAATAATAATACAATCCCATAGCACCACGGGATTAATATGGCCTTATAACACTAATGTGTCTCATCTCAACGTGCTACCTCACAGCAAATACTGGACTTGACTGGACAGAAAAATCATTTAACATTGATCATTGCATGCTGTGATTACTATAAAGTTGTGTATTTGATTTTAATTGCGATTTGTGCTTATTTTGGAATTGGCATTTACACATTAATCAGTACAATGTACGGTATTTTTACCAAATTGTCATTGTAGTGATTCTGATATTGACCCTCTCAGCTTGTGGTTGTTTGGATACATGCTTTACACTTCAGCCTCTATGCCACTGTCCATGTCATATGGGATTAGGCTGTGTGTGTGTGTGTCTGTCTGGGTGGGTATATTGTTTTCTGTTGTTGCATGCTTCTATGTGTGTATGTCTGTACATTTTTCATTATGTCACCAACAGATTATCAGACCATTCTAGCGGAGCTGCAGTCCCCAGCCACACTGCACTCTGATTCCCACTTCCTGGAACCTGAACTTCCTATCACCCCCAACCCATCCCTTGCCATCCACGAACCACACCATTACCCGGGTCCAGATACCCCTGTGCTGGCCTCCTCCCAGCCTCAGCCTCTACCCTGGAGCCCAGAGATAGAGCCTGGTAGCAGAGAACCAGACAGCCCCCCTAGGAGCCCACCCAGACCCTGTGAACTTGCCCTGTCCCTTCCCACTTTTGAACTCCCTGATCCTGTTCCCCACAAGCTCAGAAAGCCCCACATTGCTCTGAACGACGAGCTGCTTTTGAGCGAGGACGAGGACAGGGCTTGTCAAGAACTGGAGGTAAACCACAAGGCCAAGATATACTCTTCCCCTGATAAATTTGAGTTAGACATTGACATGGCATACTCCACATCCTCCCCTTCGCCATCATCAGTATCATCCATAAGCCCTTCATCGCCTAACAATGCACAAGTGGTAGAGCAAGGCGAGATGACTGGTGCACCCAATGTAAGATTGAAAAGAGGTGAAAAGGAAGTGACAGAAAAGATAGAGGAGGTTGTTGGGATGGGTGCAGCAGACTTAGCAGAGGGGAATGGAGCAATGGTAGACGGGGAGGAACCACACTGGATCAGTAAGGTGGAAGGAAAAAGTGATAAAACACCATACGATAGGGCAACAGACAGAGAAGAATCTGCAGCGGGAGGCAAAGAATTGAACAATGAACAATGTATTTTTATACAGGATGGAGATAAGGGGTCAGTCTGTGGGGTAGAAGAGGTACAGATGTGTACAGAAGGCCATAATCTCATAATAGGACATGAATTGACAGCAAATAGTGCCACCATAGACGTAGGGACTGTGAGAGATGGTATTGATGAAACACTTGGGCAGCCAAAAGTGGATCCAAGCAAAGAAGAAAGGATCTGCCAGGGTGCAAGAATGGATGGATGGAGTGAAAAAATTGTGCTGGTGGCATCTCAAGGCGGTGGGGCAGCTACGGAGCAGGCAGCTAGTGACCTCTGCCTTCAGCCCTGGGTTGTGGCACTTGGGGAACGTCAGCCCAGGCAGTTTGGATTCAATGCAGAAGAGGAGGATGGAGATGGAGACAAAGCAATGAAAGGAGAACCATTAAGTTCTCCATTAGGAGAGGTGAAGAAAGAAGAAGGCTCAGAGGAGGAGGAGAGCGAAGAGATATCCAAGAACAGGGTTCAAGAGCTTCTCGATCGAATTGAGCAGACAGAAAAAGATTTATGTTCACTTCCAGGTTGGCACAGTGATTCATCCAGTGTTGTGGAACCACCAACACCAGGTCGCAGTGTCAGTTCAGATCTACTGGACAGACGGGAAAGGTAAACTTGCTGCTGTTTTTTATTGTTTTCTCTCAAAGAATCCTTATCTGGTTGTTCTTTTTTGTAACTGTCTTTAACCCACATCAATTTATTTTCTTTTATCTTTTGCCTCACAGCCAGGAAAATTCTAGTGACTCCATCACATCCTCATCCAGGGCAGAATCAGGGAGGTCCCGACCAAACGGCGACCACTCCAAGCACTCACCTCAGGATGGTTCCTCAGAGTCATCAAATGGCAGAAAGGAAGAGGGGACACTGGTGTCTGAGAAGAAAGTCCAGGTAATAACACATTTAATAAATAGCTTTTTTAATCTGTTCCTAGGACAATGATTAATGCAATAACCTTTTTTTCAAACTACAAGTATTACAGGGACAGGCCTGACCTTGCTGGATCAGTTGTGTTGAAAGAAACACATGTTTTTTTTCCCAGATGTTTCACCAAGATCACCCTCATAACAAATGGCACCCACAAATTGTCTGACAACTAACAAATTGTCTTACCTACACAGTGTTTATTTGTCTTCCTGAGTCCTTCAAGTGATGCTCTTGTAATGCCTTCTCCAGCAGCGGGTTAGTGTAGACTCTGGCTCAGAGGAGGAACAGATTGTAACCACCAGAATCTTCAGACGCCGTCTCATTCTGAAGGTACCCTGCGAGCCTTGAGCTGGGCCGGGCGTCCGTTTGGTGTGGTTTGGTTTAGATTCGGCCAGTCTGAAATGAACAGTAGTGCTTAGTGTTCAGTTGGGCTCTCTTTGTGTCTGTGGATTTGTGTGTGCATTTGAGAATAAGTTGGTGTATAAATCGTATAAACTTGTCTTCGCAGTTCATGATAGCTTCCTGCTATGCCGTTAGCTGGTTGAAGGTTAACATAGTGCTCTGCCTCTTACTGCCTTGGATGTTTTTCTCTTGAGGTTGCCTTTTGGTGTGATGATGGTGATGGATTGTACGATCTTCTTTGATTTATGTTTCAACCTATAGGCATGTGCTAATTATCAAACACTTGCAGGGAGAAGAAGCAAAGAATGTCTCCGGTGAGACTATGACAGAGGAACACTACATGGACCGAGATGGTAACCTCATCAGTAGAAAAGTAATGTATTTCACTCACTTTCTCCACGAAAGAGGACTGAATTTAACCCGAGCACCATCAGATTGTTTCTTTCTTTGTCGACAACCTTCTACCTCTTACAGGTAATCAGGAAGGTTATTCGTCGCGTGTCCACCCCCACACCAGATAATCAGGGAGGTCACAGAGGAGCGTCTTCACCCAGTCCCAATTTGCGTGAACAAGATCAAGAGGTTGGCTTGGCAACAGCAAAACTGCCCTTTGACAATGTCTGTGGGATCAAAGTCCATTTTAGATGGGATGCTTGGGACATCATTATCCCCAAGTCATGAAAAATCCACAGTGATAAAATCAACATTTGTGTGAGAGTGAAGGTTGCTCCAAAGGCTTGACTTAAAGCTGCACTAGGCTTGTTTTCCTGAAAGTCCACATTTTATAATCTTAAATCACAAATTAGGGGGACTCCAAATATCATTACTGCCTTTATGAGTGAGGCCCTACGTTTCACAAGCATTAACTCGAAGCTCTGTGTAAACAGCACAGTGTACAGATTTTCCATTGATAATTGTGTGATTTCTAGGTGCTGGAAACCTCAAAATGACATCACATTGCTATTTTTGACTACCATCTTGAAAATGATCTCACGCATCAGTACAGCTTTAAGTCAGTCATTTGTATTTGGGGAAAGAGGTCAGTGGGACTTTTGATGTGTTTTTCAAATGGAGTTGGGGAAATTTTCATTGAATTGACCAAATTGACTTTATTCCTTCCGTTGTTTCCAAAAATGCAGTAGATAAATGGAGCCATTTGGAGTACAACCTTGCATGTTGTGTTTTGACTCTGTCCATTGTGTGAAGCAAGGAGGATGCTGACTCTGCGCTATGTGGTCTTTGTGGCCTTCTACAACACTGCTAGTCATACTTTGAACTCCTGTTGTGTCCCTTTTATTCTAACCATTCCCGTAATAACTTGTAGTACTTTTTCTATTTCCAGGTGTCTGGTTGGTGTGTAGTTCTGCTCATAACCATCTCTCTAACAATAAAGCTGCACCTAACATTTTCCTTCTGGCGCTCAGTTGACGTTGGTGGTTTCATGTTGCCCTGATGATGGTGTAGTGTTGCTTTTTCCTCAGCTTGCCGTTTCAGTTTTTCGTTTTTGGTTACAACCCGGCTCCGTCCTCTCAAAAGAAGAAATCCCAAGCTGTGACAATATTTCTGTCTGTGTTTGTGTTTTCAGCAAGGAGAAGGGGCAAGAAATGGCAGAAGAAAGGAGGACAGGAGGTCAGGGGATAAGAAGCTCCACTCGTAGGGACGGCGGTGCTTTGCAGGTAGCTTACTGTCCCACTGTGAATCATCCTTCACATACTGTACATTTTTATCTTTTTATCTTTCATAGAAAAGTGTCTTTCAAGCTGTGAGACTCATGTCTGACGGCAGTCTTAATTTGATTTTTTTTCTACCATCTTTACTATATTCTGTGCAGTTTGATGCTGCACTGCTCTACTGAACTCAACTTAACATTCCTCTTCTCTGATTCAGTCTGATATATTCTAGTCTATTCTAGGGCTGTCTCAATTAATCCGACCGTGTCCTGTACTTACCTTTAATTTATGCCACCCCAGATAGGTGCTTTGTATCAATGCCACACAAACTCAGCATAAAAGACCGATGTCTAAGCTTGGCTGAGCTTTGCAAACATTTCTGCCCTCAATGTGCATCATATTTGTGTGTGTTTAAAAAAGGGAATAATGACAATGGGAACCAGGGTGATGGGGAGGACAACCCTCCGCATTATATTGCCCCACCGATACCCTCAATGTCTCTTTTTGTCCAGCAAATCCCCAGCTCATGACAGCATTGTAGCGTCCAAAAAGCCTTTGTGATCCAACTGGCAGGACTGTTAATCCCTACAGCTGTTTACCTGTATGTCATGTTTGCAGTGAATCACTCAATTTGAACAGAAGTGACTGAATATTGTGGCTCTCCTGTGAAGTTTGACAAACAATTCGTATGATTACAACCCACAAACTACCAATCCTTGCTTCCTTTTCATCATACAAAAAATGGAAGTTCTTGTTTTTTTGCCCTTTTTTGCCTTTTCAGTCCAACCATAGAATGTTTGGAAAAATCTTTTATGCGAGAACGTTTGCAGTTTCTGGAGTTTGATATGCTATTCAAAAGTGACACTATTTTCCATGTGTATTGTGTTATTTTGTGTTACAGATGTAAAGCAACTGTGCTACAAGATTCCTGGGAATAGAGGTTACAGAGGAGTTCTAGTGTGAAGACTTCAGACAAGGGTCCAGTCTACAACTATCTGCTTCAAACATGTGGTTTCAAGTGAGAGGACTTGACCTGTCTGGTTTAAGCATGAGCATGAACACTCACTCCCTGTCAACCGAAGTACCTGAGAGGTTCTCACTTTCTGACTGTGGACCCGTGGACGCTGATTCTGCTTCCTGTTTTGTGTGAAACAATACGTGCCATTGGTCCACTGGTGTTGGGAGAGCTTTTGAGGAGCATCGTTTGTTGTGACAACAAAAGGAGGACTCCATTACTGACAACTACACAGGTGCAACTGTGACCAAAGATTGCACAAAAGCTCGGGCCATGTGGTGGTTGGAAAGAATGAAATAAATAAAGTAACACACAACAAAAATCTGATGGAACACTTATGATCCTCTTTCAACACTCGCCTTATAGTTTTCTTCTTGGACCCATTCTTGTCAGGATGTAAATTGTTTTGGGTTGTTTTTTTCTTCCTTTTTAAAACTCAGACTAACACAAAGGCTTTTTTCTGTATATACAAATACAGTGTGTACAATTCTTTAAAATAATACATTACTGGTTGAGAACACACTGAGAGGAGTGAACTTTTCAAGTGCTTTCAAAATTTATTGAAACGGTTCCACTTTTAAAGATTTGAGTGTAACTTCACATGTTCTTGTATAATTAATTATTAGAACAGGTATAATGTTTATATATGAAAAAAATGCTGGTTTGATTTTAACAGAGGAAATTTCCAGAAAGTCTTCTGCAAATTTCATTAATTCCCAAAGTGGGAATGGATCTAATCCTGCAAAAGCAGCCTTTCAGAGTACTCATATTTTCATGCATGCTGTTCACATTATTTTAAGTACAATTTTTACAAGTTTGCAAACACTATTCAAATGACAAATAAACCCCGTTATCCACGTACACATATAGCCCTAACACTTGTCACCAATTTTATATTTTGAATTGGAAACAATACCATTGAAGCATTTATCGTGTTGGGGATGAGGAAGCAATATGGAAAAAGTTTGATAGCTTCTTGAGGATTTAATGTCTTGTCTGTGTATGTAGAACCGACGGGCAGCTTCTGCTACAAGAACGAAATAATCTGAATGTAAATGCTAGTAGGCTGGCTCACTGTAAAATCATACCTGTATTGTGTGTACTGGCTATAAGGTGTAAGAGTCTCTGTACACTGTTAGACTGTTTGTAATCATTTAGCAGTGTGTCAATTTGGTTTTCCTAATGGCTGCTGTGGTATTAAAGGAAAACTGGGCCATTTCGTTTGGGTCTTTGGTGAAGCATTTTCTTAATTTAAAACCTACTCACATTAAAGACACGTAAAAGACATTATTTGATTGTAGCTCTAAATAGCATATTGTATGACAAAAACACTGGATTGTCAGAACAATTATTTAAGCATTAAATAAATTCTGTTTAACTCTGAAACTGTGTGCTCTTTTTAGGCTTGAGAGTCTGTATATGCAGTGTTGAATAGATTATTTTTTGTCATTGGCGAACATTACATTACATTAGGAGCTCTCTTTGTATTTGTTTTCATTAGATGCCCATGTAGTTCAAGTGTGGTGTTCTACTGATGTGATGGCTCAGTATGCTGATGTTTATGCTGTGGACATGAAAAGTATGTAAAGGAATTCCTTTTAATGGGTAAAGGTTGCCAGGTAGGGCATTATATCACACCCCCTTATACTATTATGTCAATCAGGGGTTAGAGGATCCTTTGATATGGTTGAACTATCAATTTTGTCAATTTTGTTTGATATGTGTTTTCACCTGAGCAGATTTTTTCGATGTACAATTCTTACTAACAAGAGTGAAGCCATTGAAATGTAACTATTCTAGCACTTTGGTTATTCAAGGTCTTTTAGAAGCTATAGCAGCAATGATGCCACCACAAATGTTTCGGACATCTTTAAAAAATCAATCTAAAAAGTGAAAATAAAAATTCTTTGATTTCGCAAAACAGCTGTTTCTTGCTTCGTCCTTGCATTGTCTTTGTCATTGCACAGTTTTTAATTGTGTGACTAATGCAGTCATGCCATTCAATTTAGGTTATAAAACTGGGGCAATCAACCTTGCTGAAGTGTCCCTGAGCAAAATTGCAAGTAACAGGGCTTCTGTTTGTTCTTTTCATGCTGTGGGGCAGGTTATTATTTTGTAGTATTATTTAAATCTGGGCTACTTGATTGCCTCAGTGACCTGACAAGCATTGGAAAAGATGGATGGATGGATGGAAGTGGTACAACAATAAGAGCTGTTGATTTGATGAATTATTCTTTATGATTTATTTACATCTTAATTTAACCCATTAAAAGAGGAATTTTACGTAATGTATTTAGCACATTTCCAACATTGGCACTCTTATGGAATTGTACATTCCACTGTTCCAATCCATTAATGATAACCAATACCACTTATTTATTTTAGCCTGGTAGTTTAGTGGTACTCTGAGTACATTCTCCACCTATACACCACTAAGCACCCCTATATGCTTAGTCAGATCAGCTGATGCTGATCTTACCCCATCATGGGGACAGAGCGTTCCCACTTCTCCAGATTTCCCTTCAAATTGTTTTTATTCTTGATGCATTGTGTATCGCTTTATGTAGATTTTTAAAGAATGAACCCTGATATATTCAGTATCTTTGAAATTATTGGGCATTTCAGTAGAATTTATTTATTAATTCATTTTTAAATTTAAAGTTTAATTTTAATGAGGGATGGATTAAAATAAAACTAGTGTTTGTGAAGATGCGCCCATTGGAGATCATGTCCCTCTCTCGGTTATTCGTTGTGCAGTACTGGAGACACCCTGATGGTGTCGCTATGCAGACGAAGCGAGAGCAAGGTCACACGGTGTACATTCCGCTGCGTGTGCGCTTCTCACGCTGCAGCTGCCGTCCGTCCTCTCCCACTCTCCACTGTCGCACACAGCCATGGCGGACAGCGCAAGCGAGAGCGACACTGACGGAGCGGGGAGCAGCTCGGCCACCCCCATGTCGTCCTCCGCTTCAAATTCGGGCAAACCGAGTATAGTCATTTCACAGTTCCGTCTGGAGGAATTGACGAATCGCTTGGCCTCACTACAGCAAGAGAATAAAGTACTTAAAATTGAGCTGGAAACGTTCAAACTCAAGTGCAAAGCGCTGCAGGAGGAGAATCGGGACCTCCGCAAAGCTAGCGTCACCATTGTGAGTAATGTTAGCCATCTGGCTAAATGCTACCCTCACACCCGTTTATCGTATTGCGTTGTCACTACACTAGCTCTTACTGTTTGTCATTCTTTTACAGTTCATGTAAGAGCTTTTCGCGTCTTATACGGGCAGTTAATCTGCGTTTGACGACATCAGTCTGGTGTTTTGCTAGCTCAGCTAACCATAGCTAGCTCGCCAGCTACTCTGCTAAATTAGCTAGCGGGTTACGGCTGGCTCCGTTGTGGGGTAACATAGACAGCAAGCTAGTTAGCTTTGTTTTGTGTTGCCAGTCTTTGCTAACATTTTGGTTTGGTGTTGATGCCAATTTAGACTGCGTCGAATCGCCACAATTGAAGCCATCACGTCGATGTTAGCGATTGGGTCAGCTTGTTATTCCCCTTAGACAGTCCATACGTAAAGCTCAGCAAGATAGTTGAGGTGGGTGCAAGTAAAGCGTAGCAGCAGCGCTGGAATGGGGCAGTGCGTCATATCTCCTGCTAGATTAGCAAGCCTCATCTTAATAAAAAAATGTGTAACCGATCTGTTGGATAGCTGGGAAGTATGTAGGCCAAATTTGGCGAGCTAGCCAGGCTTGAGTCAGTCGCACCAAATTTTGTCCACCCTCTGGATGGGTGAGGCTTAGCTCGCTATATGGTTTCTATTGTCCTTCTAGTTTTGCTTGGAGAAGCCAGAGTCTCACAGTTTGCAAAACAGAAGTTTTGACAGTGAGGAATGAGGGTGGAGAATTTGAGAACGGTGCTAATAAGGGCGGACGTGTCACGACATTGTAATGCTAGCGGTTACAGCTCCTCCAAAGCCTTCCCAATGTTACACTTTGACCACCATTGAAACTCGTCCACTCGAGCAATATATGTATATGGAAATCCTGCTTCCTCTTTGGCTGGCAGGCGTCACTGCAGCAGAATTATGGCCGTTTGTGTGTGTGTTGGCAGGATGTGTTTGCCTGTATACAGAAACTGCTCTGCAGAAACATTTTAATCAGCATAAAAGAAATTCCAGTGTCATGGTTTGCCAGTCCTACAAGCATAATTCATTGATGCTCATCGCCGCTTTTCTCCATTTGTCTTATAGCAAGCAAGAGCAGAGCAGGAAGAAGAGTTCATCAGCAACACTTTGTTCAAGAAGATCCAGGCCCTGCAGAAGGAGAAGGAGACATTGGCCGTTAACTATGAAAAAGAGGAGGAGTTTCTCACAAATGAACTGTCAAGGAAGCTCATGCAGGTGAGTAATTGAAACACCCACCTGGTTTATTTTGCCTTTATTTGGCAAATTATCACAGAATCAAAAAACAGCAACAGTTCTTTCAAGAGTTTGATGTTTATTCACACACTAAAACATAGTGATGCACCTCTAAATGAAGTTTTCGCTCACTTCCGCCCAGTATTTGTCTGCAGTATTGTCAGTCTTGCTCGGTGAGGTACTACTGGGTGTGCCATTGCACAGGAACACGTGCAAAAATGTGCTGTTTGGAGTAGCAGTCGTTGCATTGTCATCAGCGGTATTGGTACTTGCCTGAAGCCTGGGAAGGCTCAAGATGACTTCACTGCGGCTGCTAGCTAGTCTAAATGACTCTCAAATTACTCTCCTGTCTGTCCATTATTTGGTCGTCTGTTTTCCACATCTTATTTTCCAACTGCAGAGTGCAAAGCACATACACTCGTACTTTGAATGGCTAAGTGTAGGCTGACTAATGGTTTGTTGATGTCTGAAGAAGCAGGGATCTGCATGGGCGACGCACAAAAGCCCCAGTGGATCTTGCTTAAGGTCAGACAGATGGCTGTGTTTGAGCTTGGTTATCTTGCCTTTTTTCCTTAACATGAAACAGACGTGTATCTGCTTCTGCCCCTCAACTTGGTTGACAAATAGTCCCCAGTGAGTGTCTGTCAGTGCAGTATGTGGGCATGCGTCACACTCTTGCCATTTTGGAGTGAGAAATGAAAACATTTGGTAATTCATTCTACTGGGTGCTTGTGATAATTATCCTCTACAGTGGCATTTTTTATAAACAGTTTCATCTGACTTTCTAACATTACATTTAATGATTGATTTACACTGCAGTCAGACTAACATTTACTAGACAAATGAGGTTTCTGTGTTTCTCTTCAGTGTGGAAGTTCATAGAATAACATAACAAAATAATCTTACCGGGTGTGATGATGATCAAGGATTATTCATTTTTACCTGTGATATCCGATGCTAAAAATTACACAATTTACTTTTTTGTGCATGATGTATGTACATGGACTCTTGTGCTGCTTGAAAGTTGCGCTTGTATTGAAAATCCTCAAATACAGTAAGTACACTCTCACAAGAGACCCAGGCACTCGTGTTGAGCACAACACATTAACCAAGACAGGGACGCAAAATATCAATACAGTTGTTATTAATTTGAATGTGTTACAAGGGCCTATGCACTGGTTGTGCCCTGGCTTGGTGACCCCCTTATTTAAGCCAGGATACCGCTGAGCATTCAACTCTATGAAAGCACTCATTGTAAGTTAAAAGCAGACTGTGTTGACTGTGAAGTGTTTTAGCCCATTCTTTGTTTTAGTAACATGAGGGAAATGGTTAATTCATTTTCCTCTCAAGTCGTTTCCCATAAACTAACAGTTTGCATTCCCCTCCATAATGAGTAATGTCTTATATAATCCATCACACAATCGTTCCATTTTGAATCTTTCCTGGGCCACACCCTTACATTGGGCTGGTAAATTGCCAAAGGTGGTTTCTTTGGCTCCCCCTGGCAGTCTCCAGTTGCGTCATTATTTCACATTGTGCATTCTCCTTTTCGCCATGTAGAATCAGTAGCATTGTATTATGGAAACCTAATTTCACCATACTAGTGAATGTATAACCACACTGCAATGATCTGAAGTGTGTTCACTGTGGTCATCAAATAGTTTTTATGTGACTCACCACAAGTGCCTTCTTCTGCTTCTTCTTACTCCTCTCTCTTCTGTTTAATCTCTCCTATCATTGACCTCTCTTCCTCTCCTCTGTCCACATGCCCATTTTTCCCTTTTTTCCATCCCAGCTCCAACACGAGAAGGCAGAATTGGAGCAGCACTTGGAGCAGGAACAGGAGTTCCAGGTTAACAAGCTCATGAAAAAGATCAAGAAGATGGAAAATGAAACCATTTCAAAGCAATTAACCCTGGAACAGGTATGTTCATCCTGGTACAGCACAGAGATGATGACTGTGCCTCAGCATTTCACTGTAAAATAACACTTGTTGAATACATTTATTTATTGTAGCGCTGAAAATGCACACATTTTACTTAAAATACACTAAATAAATGTGTAATTGATGTGGTCATTTGGCGTTTGTATCCTGAAAATGCCTTATGAGGTACATACCCATGATCCAATGACAGAATTTTTCATCTTGTAATGTTGTTTTATCTTAGTTGCCAGCAAAGAAATATGTAAATTATGCTGCTTCATGTTTTTTGTTTATTTTTCCTATTTCTCAGAGATAAACAGACGCAGAGCCCTGGCACTAATAAAATGAAGCTTGTTGATATTGCTGGCAGTTCTGTGAATGTATTTCAATGTCAACATTTTCTGTCACTGAAAGCCAAGTTTTCCCTTTTATTCTGCAGTTGAGGCGAGAGAAGATTGACCTTGAGAACACGTTAGAACAGGAGCAAGAAGCTCTAGTCAACAGACTGTGGAAACGGATGGACAAACTGGAGGCAGAGAAAAGGTATAATCACCTCTTATTGTACAGGAATCTGCATCTACATCTGGTGGACGCCCTGCAAGCTTAGATTTAGCTTTTCCATAAAATACTCAATACTTACACTTTATGTAACATATTGGTTGGGACGTGGAAGGAGATGGAACGTCTCTTTCCATGGGCAAATTAAGGTTATGGTCTGTGCATAACAAAATCTGTAACCCCTCGACTCCACTGCTTTACCAATCGCTTCTTGCTGTAGTTGGCCCCCTGTGAAGTGTGAATATTAGGAAGGGCTACTTTCTACTCACAAGTCTTTTGATTTTCTACAAACATTTCCCTGCACCCCATTCATGGACAGAAATCAAACTTAAGCTCTGCGTTGTTATTCCCATTTATATCCCCACTTATGATTTTATAGAGAGCGCAAAAACACACAGAAGACACAGAAAGACTGTTTGTGTTTCTTATCTGCCAATGTGAAACGTCGTCCATTAAATCGTGTTCCAATTACAAAGACCCACAGACACACCTCCCTTCTCGATGATAGCATGCTTTCAGTGGTTGTGATGGTCACAGGAAAGAGAGAAGAAACTATTATACACTGCTGATTAACAGACCAACATTATGTACGTGGTCTGTCATGGTTTTGCCTTGATTCACTTCTGTTTCTAGTGGCGATGAAACTAATTGATTGGTGAGATTATACATGCTGTTATTCTACCGGTCCATGCAATACATTTATGAATGTCTGCTACTTAAGATGTTTATGTGTTATGTGTCCATACCCCTGTTGCAGAGAATCAGCAACAAAAAAACCCAAAAACAATTGAAGCCCTCCAGTCCTATAGCTTGATTCCACAGCTAAATTCCATAGCCAAAAGCTAGTACATGACAGAGATTTAGAAACACCTGTTTTGCTGTGCATGTTCTCTGTACATTAATAGTTAATGTTATTTACTAATTAATGCCGTCTGTCGTCTGCCATTAGAATCCTCCAAGAGAAGCTGGACCAACCTGTATCAGCTCCTCCATCACCCAGAGATGTTTCAATGGAGATAGACTCACCAGAGAACATGATGCGGCACATCCGCTTCCTGAAGAATGAAGTCGAGAGGCTTAAGAAAAGCCTGCGCACCACTGAGTTGCAGCGTAAGTGACTGCTCAACCTGTCTGATCTGTTAGACCAGTGTCCTCAAGGCTGTGAATGTTAAAACTGATCATCAGTTTCTTGGGCCAACGTAGTGTACATTCTATCATGACTTGTTTGACACCAACTGTAGCCCTGCCCAATCTACAGGTTTGTTTACAAGTTTGATCATTGAGCATTTGTAAAGCTCCAAAACTGGCCACAGATCTACCATCCTCCCCTTTGTTTAATGGGATAGCATCAGAGCTCTGTCTCAGCTTGATGTACTCGATTTTCCCAAAGATATTTGGGACTTAAATCAGTAATCTTTGTGCAACCACTTTGGTCACTGGAAAATAGGACTGTGCGCTCTTCTAAATGCATGAAATTGCAAGTCTGCAGTAGTCAAAGAATCTACTATGCCGCACAGACGTGTCATGCACTAGATTTACAGGCTGCGGTGAGTAGTTATGTTGAACAAAATCCCTGCTTGCGTAACTGATTATCTATTTAGGTAGCTGAAGGGATTGTTTGATAGTGAGGAACAGAGGAATGGTTTTACTACCATAGCAAGAGAGACCTCCAGGCGTGAAGCTAGACAGTGATGGCCTAGAAACCGAAGACGGAGCTAAATAATGCACCACAACTGGAATGCAATCAACCTTAAAACATTTAGCGACTGCACTGGTGTTGATCAGTTGAAAGAACTGTATATCAGCTTAGATAGAATTGTGAAAAATTATTGCTTAAAATTAAAAAGTGAGTGAGTATGAATGAGTGTTTTAGTTAGTAGGAGGCTGAATATATTGCTGATGGGCTTTTTGGACCGATACCAAAATAAGAACCTTAAAATTTCTGCCTCTTCAGCATTTGATTCATCAAGTATGACAAAAGTACTGTGTAACTTTGCAAAGTATTTCCAGTAATGTAGTGCTTCCTCTACAATACCCCTGTGCCTGCACAGCATAAAACACCCGACCTGCTGCACTGCACTGGCTTTTTAAAAAGCATCGATATTGGAGCTCTTATAAATGCTCTAAGGAGTTTTCAGTTCTTATGAATGCTCAAATGAGTTTTTTCTATTGCGAAGATAAAAAAACATCCTGCTGGTTAGCTGCTAATAACTGTCATACGATGACTAGGGGTCGCATCAGCCATTCATGAAAAGAAGCAAACAGGACTACCAGTGAAATTGTGATTATTGAAAAATGTTTTATATCACTCTAGGATGTATTATAAGGTTAGGATGTAATCTAGTATGTATAGTCAGGACTGTCAACATACCTGTAGACATACACGATGACACTGCCCAACTGCTATCAAATTTTGTAGATACATGATGATGATGATGATGAAATACTGTAAAAGCTGTGGTTTGGTTTCACCAGACTGGCATTTATGCTGCACAGTCTCAATGATCAGTATTACAATTATTATTTTTGCCACTAGAGGGACATGTCAGACCAACCTCTTTCCTTGGTACGAACCATATAAACTGCAGAGCTTAGTCAAGGCACAGGCAGCATTGGCTCTAATCAAGTGACTATGAAATTAATATAATCCATGCTCATTGGAGGCATTGGCCCACTTTGACATTATACGGCACAAATTAAGAAGTTGAAGTAAGATGGACAGATTGAGAGAGAGGCAAAGTGCCACCAATCAATTTTGTGAATGCAACAGTGTGGTGTGTATTGATTTATGCCATATTTTATATTTGGCTAATGATTGATTCAATTTGTTCTGTGTCCTTTTCCAGACACAGAGAAGCGTGCCCAGTACATAGAGGAGGAGCGACACATGAGGGAGGAGAACATCCGACTTCAAAGGAAGCTTCAGAGAGAAATGGAGCGCAGGGAAGCCCTGTGCAGACAGCTGTCTGAGAGTGAATCCAGTCTGGAGATGGACGATGAGAGGTGAGCACACTCACAAGGTTTACAGTCTGACAGATTAACACAAGTTTTTACACCACACTAAATGTCACTGTCTGCACATCACATGAAGTACAAGATAAGGTGAAATGGGCTGGGCTATTTATTGTAGTCAAATGTTGCAGACTCGCCGGGGATGCTTGGATCAGTAAGGGGTAATTGTAAACTGGATTGAGAGGGCCTGAACCTGTGGGAATTAAAACAGAAAAGTTGAAACAACAGAGCAACATACAAAGGGCAGCACATACCGCTCTGCATCCCCTCAGCAACTAACAGTCACCTGTTCCACTGCCTCTCCCATTAATCAAAACTTGGCTTTATTATACTCCATGTGAGATGCAAAACCCATCCAAAGCAGAACTAAACAACTTTGGTGTCCCCCCATCTGCAAACAGTCTGAGAAGTGGAGAATCCTATTCGTTGAACCCATGTATATTGCATTCCCCCCTGATTTTGAACCGGAACAGGTTCAACCTGTGGATTAGTAGTTCACCTCGCAGTTCTGGTTTCTGGTTGCTTTATAAATCAGACAGCCAATATTACTGTGTACTATGAAAATATATCCCTTATATATATATAAATTTAATGAAGGCTTATCAACATCTTCTATTATTTTTTTTAGTATTTCTGCTTTATTGTGATAGCTACAGTAGAGAGACAGGCAGGAGGGACATGGCTGAGAGAGGGAGGGGATGACATGCAGCCGTTGCGTCACATGGTATTCGCTCTTAGCCCATGAGCCACTGACTCACCCCAACATCTGGTATTGTTAAGTGATTAAAAACCCTCTTCTTATAAATTTTGTATAGAAATTGTTCTGTTTGCACCTTCTGCTACTTTTGAGCCATGCAAAAACTGGCCCTCTCTCCCCCTCAGGTACTTCAACGAGATGTCTGCACAGGGCCTGCGAGCACGGACTGTGTCCAGCCCCATCCCGTACACTCCTTCCCCTAGCTCCAGCCGCCCCATATCACCTGGTAGGTGCACTTAACAAGATGGCCATTGTCCAGGTTACACCACAGCTAGAACAATGAACAGAACAATCAACATTGGTTCACATTAATAAAGAAAACCTTTGATCTCAAGCTATTGCCAGAGATCAAGCTGTACTTTTATATTACAAAGATAATCATTGAAATCATCATGCTGATTTGATTGCTTTAGTTAAAGCAGGTCCTGTAAAACCATAAACAATGTATGATAATTATATCCATTTAATGACAAACATGGCATTTGCAGTCATTATGTGTAAAGAATGTAGAATAACATGATCAAATTATTATATATACTATTATATAGTATTGATATCTGTTAATAAGGATCAACAGGTACAGTGTACCTGTTATAGAGCTCATAAAGAGATATTTTTATGTATTATGAATCATTATAAAACTACACCTCTGTCTCACTGTCCTCTACATGTTTTGTAACAGGTCTGTCATATGGCAGCCACACAGTGGGCTTCACCCCGCCAGCCACACTGTCCAGAGCTGCAATCTCCCACTACAACACCCCTGCCCTGCACGTCCATGGAAGCTCTTCCCATGCTGTAGCGGTGAGTGAAGACCACAAATTCTCTCGTTCTCGTCAACCAGACAAATGCTGGACAAAATTCTTTAACAACTCAGCTTTTTCACATGGAAAAATGGGAATGGTGTTTTTTAGCCTGTTAAGTAATAATAAAATTGACAATAGAGGTCACCTGGATCTGCCACTATACTGAGCAGGTAGGGGTCATTATTGATTCAGGCTTTTACGATGTCAGGGAAAAACAGAAAGCCTTCTGAATTTTAAATGTTAAAAACATAAAGACAGAGCAATAGGTATTAGAGTTGATTCTTACCTAGACATGGGTATGTTTTGCGTTGTGTCATGTCAAAATCTTTTGTTGTGTCATGTCAAATTCTTTTGACATGACACAATGCAAAGCATAGGTAAGAAACGGTAAGAAATCTTTTGACATGACATAATGCAAAACATAGGTAAGAAACGCTTCTTACCTATGTCAACGCAAAGCATACGCAACAACGCTTCTTACCTAAGCATAGCATAGGTAAGAAGCGTTGCGATCAATATAACCGCTGGCAAGGACGACGCACTGATGATTGCAATGGTGGAACAGCATAAAAATATTCTACGACTCCGAGAACATATTTCTATGAGGATTTACATATAATGGCCCTGGAGATAAAGTGGTAAGTTTGATTAATTTTTTTCACCAAACATCTGTATGCTGCAGTAGCTAAATACACTTATCAAGTTTAGAGGTTTTGCACCATTGCTGTTGGCTAACAATGTGAAAGACAAAAGTTTTGCAGCAACTTGTAGCAGACACGCAGCAAAGTCGCTGTTATGCAGGCTATTGTCAAACAAGCCTAAGTTTGAACCCACATTTTCTACCCCACATAGGTTAAATACCCTGGACTCCCTCCACTCCTGTTAGAGCTGGAGTAGCCCCTTGGATTAGAGTCATCCAGGTCATAGTTATCCAATGATTCAATCAAGGGCAACTGGATTGGACTAGAAGATGCTTGAAGTTTTTTTGTCTGAGAACCTTCACATACATTGTATGGAATGTAGAATGTCACCTGGCCAACCATAAAAACTGCATTTTTCCCCTAAGCATTAAGTCCTCAGTCCACTTTCTGCGCATGTGTGAACATGAGTGAACCAAATATTCACTTGTGCTTTTCACAACCACCTGAACTTAATTTAATGGCTGCTTAAATAAAACTGTCCACAGCAGAAAGTATGTTTACAACTGAAACAATAAGATAAGCTGCCTTCACTAACCAAGTGAAAGGTAAATAAAAGTTACTCTAGTTATGTAACAGTAGTAAAGGGACGTTAGAAAATGCCTGAAGTACGCTACGATCTATTGCGCTATGTTGCTGCACTTTTTGTATCGCACTTTCTAATGTTTGAAGTCAAATTAAACATTTTGGCCTTAAATCAAATTCAGTTCAGCAGCAACATTCAAGTACAGCACCCATTCACCAAATGCAGAGATGATGCAATAGAATGGTTTAATTCCAAATATGTTCTATAAAGGTCAGGAATACCACAGAACCACTCAGACCTCCCAAGATTTAAATAGGACTACAGCTCAGACTCAGACATCCAAACATCAAACAGATTATTTTTCCCCTAAACCTCTTTTTTTCCTTTTCATTTCTTTTCCTCTGACTGGAAGTGCAGTTTTGAGTTATGACCAATAGCTGTGTGGGGGAAAATGACTAACACAAAAGCAACGTGTGCTCGCCATCTTATTTACTGACACGGCCTGGTGTGAATGAAACGCAGTCCACATAGTATGCACAAAACAAAATATCAAAACATCAGTCCTCAACTTTGGTGATTACATTGTCTACACAGTTTGTCAAAGCACAAAGCAATCAGCTAGAGCAAAGTAAACTCAAAAATTTGACAGTCGTAAGAGCCTCATTACTTGTAATTAGAAAATGTGTCAGTGCGGGGAATGATCATGAACACCTCTCTGGTCTCATGAATTCCATGAGTGTTGGGCGATCAGCAGTCAGTTGATGCTTGTTATACGTTGCAATAATGAGTAGATTACACACACCAAAGAATTCATTCCTTTGAGTCTTCCTGGTACATAGCCACAACTACTGTCTTCTCTTTACCAGATATTCATCTGATTAAACTTGTGGACCAATGGGCTTATAACATTTGGGATAGCACACATGGAGGATGAGTCTGGTTCCCAGATTACATAATCACCTCTGACACTTAGGTAGTGGCGGATAAAGTAACTCAAAGATATTTACGAGTGTAATTACAGATATTTCATTTTAGTTGTTGTTGTCAGCCTTTGGTGCACAGAAACATCACATCCACACTTAGGCGGCATCCTGCATATATCTTGTCTGAATTGCCTGCCATTATGATAAGCAGGTCCATCACTCATCGTTGGCTGAGTAATTCCACTAAGTGCATGTGGTTGAGATTGCCAGGCTTGGATCCAGGTCTCATTTCCACTTCAGTTAGCCGACGGGTCATCTTTTCCATCTTTTCTTTTATGTTATTCCTTGTCTCTCTTTTTCCAACAGAGGCCCTCCCCAAGAAGAAGCACCAGTCCTGACAAATTCAAACGTCCAACACCCCCCCCTTCCCCAAACACGCACTCAGGGGCCCAGCAGCCTCAGCCTCCGTTACCCCCTCCAGCTCAGCCCATGGTCCAGTCCATGTCCTCCCCGGCAGCTATGTCGCAGCATGCAGCAGCAGCAGCACAGCAGCCTCCATCTCAGCCTTAATGCCACATGCAGCGTCCGTCTCTGCTTGTGAGCTACCCCCCGACCCCCACTGAATGCCACGATGCTACCGCAACAGCAGCTTCCATCATTACCAGCCCTGGAAGTCAAATACTCTTTACCAACTCCATAAAAGAAGCCGCATCAACAGCTCGAAGGGGAAAGAAACAAGATGGCAGAGCACTCGCAATGATGTTAGCCATCAGGAAAACCCACATGTGGTGATACTTAACTTCTCTTAAAAGGAATGGATTGACTGAAAAATAACCGCTTCTGGGATTTGTAGGCCAATAATCTGTTCCACCTTCTGTCTTGTACATGTATGTTTTTTTTCTTTGCTTTGGACTTTAGCTGGTTGGAATTGTTGTGGCGCTTCTGAGATAGCACAAATTATATCTCATGGTGATTGGATGTTCAGCTTTATGGATGAACGTTTGGTAATAGAAGTGGATGTATTGATTGATGGATGGATGGATGTGGTCAGTTCTTTTCATGCCTGTAACACTCGATAGCAGTAACTCCAACTCACCCCACTCCCTTTGTCTCGAAAGCAGTGTAAACAATTCACCTTCGCAAGTGAAGCAGCTTTGATTAGGTCAATAAGAGATTTTATAGAAGACTGCTAAGAGTGTCTCTACTATAGGGCAAATGGACCTAGTGCCACTATTTTAGTTCATGGAAGCATCAAGAGGCTACGCTGCTCTTCAATTGAAAAGGAAAAAGCTTCAAGGAAGATGGACACTGGTACATAAACCACAGATAAATGTCGCCTGTTAAGGTGTTTAAAATGTAGTCTGAGGTGTTACAACTTAGTCATGTACTCATGTCTCTTCTCTGCTCTTATCTGGTGTATTTCTGAAAGCTTCTATCATCCATATGGATATTCCTTGTCAGAAAAAGGAAAAAAAAACGTAATGCTCTTTACACTAAATATACATACTGCTAAAACATTCTAAATGAATGGTACTGTTGAACTAAATTTCTATGTATGATTAAAGCTCTTGAGATGACAACTTCTGTTTTCATCGTGACTTTTATGGGTGTTGCGTGCTTCAAACACTACTACAACAATGCTGAAGCAGGCTGGTAAAAAGCAGCAGACAAACTGAATTTTACTGTCTCTGCCGATTCCCCTTTGGATCAGAAAACTCCAGCAAGGAGAACACCACCAAAATATGCACGTAAGTTGGTTTGGTCCATCTCCTTCCCCCTCTCTACAAAAACATGCCTTCCTTCTAAATTAGAGCAATCAAGAATGATTTTCTGGATGGCATTTTGGAAGAAAAGTTCAAAAGAAGACACGATGTCTTGCACGTGAAAAACCGCCATCCGTCTTCGCCCGGTGTGGATCCATATCGCATTCAATTTCACCATTTTGTTGACTTCAATATTTCTCCACTTGCTTGCTGCCGACGTGCTTGTTTTGGAGCTGGCTGATGGTCAGTTTCATCCTCTTCTTCAAACTCACTGTCCGACTCTGAATTTACAGAAATGTGATCCTCATATTCTAAAAAGTCTTCCTCTTCATCATCTCCGAAAGCTTTTCCCTCCTCTACAATCATTTCTAAGGCCCTCTGAGCAGAGAATCTTTTTGCCATCTTGATCAATTGTGATGAGAAGCCGCACAGGCAGAGCTATTCTTTTGTTGTGTCCCGCCCCTAATTTGCAGCTGGGATGGAGTGACATAACAAAGAATGGTTCCCGCAAGAGAGAGGGTACGATGTGCAGAAATGTGGGAGCAAACAGGTGCTTGAAATGTAACTTTTTTTATATATCCTTTTTTTTTTTTTTATAGCCGGAGCAGAAAGACAAAACTCACACACAGACATGCACACATTTATAGGTGTCATATTCCCAGGTGACTCAGTGACGGGTGTCACTGCCATGCCTCGAGCTATGACATCATAATGTGTTGTAATTTTTTTGCAGTTGAGACACAGTTTGGTACTTCATTGGATATTTTGAGCATTGATTGATCCGTTATTTGGTTTCAATTCAAATTGTATTGGAAAGACCTTTTCTAACCGATTTATCTCCAGTGGTATAGATACATAAATGTGAAGTGAGATCAGCAAGGCAAATCATTAAGCAGATCGATTTCCTCGTTAGCATAAATGTTTCAGATTTATGGTTTATGAGCGTGGCTGGGCCAAGTTGCACCACAACTTCCTGGTCATCTAATTGGTTTTGATTTGGTTTGTGCTGCTCTAAGCTTGAATAAATGATACTGTTCTTGAATTCGAATATCATTTATCAAGCTTTACAATGTTGGTGCAGTAATCGTAGGACAATATTGCTCTGGTGCGACATCCTATCAATTACAAGTCAGCATCCAGCAGGTCACCCCACCCTACCATAGCAAGTCATTGCATCTTTAGCTCCGTTAGGGAGAGCTCTGATATGCGTGAAGCACATCCTGTGTTTCTTCTGCTACAATGAAGTGCTCTGTCTTACTGTGGAACCCAGCAATCTGAACTAATCCAAGCAGGAATCTGGAGTGTGTGTTCAGAACAGCCACGCTGGGTACTGCAGCGACCTTTTCACCCTTTCGCTTTTGTGGAACTCGGAGGCCAGAACAACGCAGCTTAATCTGACTGCAGGGTGGCTCTGTATGTTTACACCTGCCAAGCCTCTTACGAATAGGAACAGCAGGCTTCTTCTCAGATATCGCTAGAGTGCTGGGAGAAAGAGATGCGAGAATGTGTCAGTCGAACTGCTGCGAAATGTGTGCGTGTGTGTCTTTGCCCACTTAGGTAATATGAGTTAGTGATGTGTGCACTGCACTGTACTGTGCAGAAGCATGTGATCTGAAGTATACCTTCCAGCAGCTGCCTGTATTCAAAATTACACAACTTTAGATCTTTGACCATTGAATTCCTGCGTGAATAGCCATTACAAACCGGGAAAAGGACAAAATCTGTTCCGGAATTACATAAGTAGGTTAGCTATGAAAGATAAGTGTGAGTTCAAGTAGTGATAAAATGAAGAGTAAAGATTGAGAGAAAATTTGGCACAGTAGAACTGTTGATTAGATAAGGCTGCAGGACCATAAAGGTGTGAACGAAGAGATGACTCATCGTAGAAACCTAATCACTGACAGAATGAGCCAGACCAATGGTTTTCAACAGGTGGTTCCCGGAGGTCAGTGGAGGTACAGCAGGCAGTGTGTGGCAATGACGCCAGCAATACAAGTTTGATGTCATAAGCAGCTGAAATATTGTAATTTTTGTGTTCTTATTCTTTACTTCTTGTTTGAGATTAGTATAGTTCTACTGTACAGGGCTTGGCTAAATCAAAAAGTGTTGCAACCAAACCATTAATATTTCAATGAATATCAGTCATATTACATGCAACATCTAACTTTATCAGAGCGGTAAACGCCGTCCGTAACATAGCGATGCCAGTTTCATTAATAGGTCACAAATTTCCGATAAGGTACCTACACTTTGCCCAGACGTGATTACCACATTGGGCTATGTGATACCAACGAGCACCAAGAGTTCCAAGATGAATAAATATTTAACTGACATGAAAATCTTAAACAACCTCACGTAGGCCAAAGAGAGGAAGACTTTCCCAGGCATAGTTTTGTTCTGTGTTCCAGTTTTTACTGGGTCAACCTTTGTTGTTATTCTGATATGTTGCGTTCAATGTCAAAAATGACATAAATGACTGTGTTCTGTATGATACTTGATAAATAAGTACAAGTTTCCGGTCCAACCATCTCACGCGGCAAGCTCACTCCATTGAATAACTTATGCAAGCAAGTGAAATCCAGCACCAACATTGATTTCAGCATTAGTCAATGGTGTTACGTGTGCATGACAGGCATAACCGACTCCACACACACTGTGCACCACAGGCATCATATCTGGTTGAAACTGGTCTGAGACAAACGTGTCTGTAGAGCACAATCAACATTCTTTTTCCCCCACCATTTTTCAGGCAGAATGGGATTATAGAGGCTAAGTCTTTGTTTCAAAGAATATCGTCTTGGCAACAGATCACAACCATAGGAGCATCAAAGTCCTAGGAGAATTTGAACAGCATTCAGTGTAAAACCAGTTAGGCCTGTGATCTGCACACTCCCTGCTTTTCCCACACACTCCTCCTTTCATCGCTCCTCTTTTCCACATATTGGCATTTAAAGTCACCTCTCCTCCTTAAAAAGTGCAACACGTACGCAATCACATGATTTTTGATCATTTAGGATTATATTGTTGCACAAGCGATAGTAATAAGATAACTAGAGTCAAAATATGTAAAATAAGTGTGTTTGTTTGCGTCGCAAAGACTTCTGCTAGAGTCGGCGCCATCTTGTAATTTGGTAACTGCCAGCCAAACCACACTGCCAGATGAGCTAAATGACTTCCACACACTCAGGCTGACACTATCTCTCTGCAATGGGTGCTGAACTTCCTAACAGACAGACCCCAGACAGTCTTAGTAGGAAATTCTCAGTAAGTCCTATAGGTGCACGATGGAGACGGTCCTGACCAGCTCCATCATAGTCTGGTAAGGAAACTGCACCACTCAGAACAGGAAGGCTCTCAAAACTACACAGTCCACCCCAGGAGCAGGTCTCCCTTCACTACAGGACATTTACCACTCAGGGACGACACACAACCCCCACACAGCCTGTTCACACATCTGTCACCAGGCAGACGCTACAGGCACGAGAAGTCCAGAACAACAAGACAACACACACAGGTCATGAGATGATGAACACAGACTGACCCAGTGAACTTTGGTGAGCCTAACTGGCTTTGACGTTTGCAAACACACACACACACACACACACACACAGACAAACTTCAGTTATTGAATGTCCACTCACTCTGAACACACACATATTTACTGTTGATGTAATTCTACTGATTTGATACAGTTTTTTCACTTTTTATACTGTTTTTATACTGTTTTTGTACTGTTTTTCCATATTATTTTTATAGTGTTCTTACATTCTTTTCACACGTTTTTATACCATTTTTATTGCACTGTTTTTACACTTTCCCATAGCCTGCTGAGGTGGCCAATAGCTAAGCTATTTTTGTAACCTTTGCAATGTTTCCATATGCTTCTTTTTTATGTTTTGTATGTAGAGCAGACAGGCCTGTTTCGTTCTCTGTCATGTGTCCAATCAACCAAATTGATTCCATCAAAGCTGCTCTTCAGTGTGAATGTGGGGATCAACCAGGCTGGATATTGTTTCTGTTTGGCACCCACTCCGGAACACAATGGTTTTGTTGTGTAAGAATCTGATTTTGATTCCAAGACCATAAAACTTCCCAGCGAACCGCTCGCCTGAGATTGTTTGTCAAAGGATGGGTAGATTATTTGTTCGGATATTAACGTTCAAACCAGTTTGCTCTCATTTGACTACTTGTGTCATCTTATTTATTATTTGGTTATTTTCCAGCTGCACTGGGGAAAACATACTAATAAAATTTTAGTTTTCTTCAAATCTTGCCATCTCTGTTCACCCTGCAAACAAATGGCAGCTGTTTAGGTGTCTGTTTTTTCAGCAAATAGCCTCATGTCTGTTGATTTAAGACACTCACATTGCTTTCCTTAGACAAGTGTGTCCACCAGACTTAGACTGCAACAAAAAACAAGACCTAAGTCCCTAAAACTATAGGCCTGCAACTCAATGTCATGAAAAGATGATAAATGAGAGCCTGATCGTAATTAGCATAGATACCTGTTACACCTGTTACCTTTTTTGGACGTCTTTAGAAACCCTGTCAGGCTGATCAGACTAAACAGGCAGACAAACGATGGGTTGGGTTTTCATTGTTCATTCCAGCTCCAGCTCGTGATGTCTCGTCCGGATGAATCCTCTGAACTACGATGTTGTTTTTGAAGCTTCATTTGTCTCTGACTCGCATGAGAGCTGCACCGGGGTAAACAAACATGTTGCCTCGCAAAACCCAAAGTTTTGGCTCATTCCCATCTACGCTCAGCCTGGCCTATAAACGCCCAACTTATAAAGAATAACATTACACCGAGTTTGGTGCTTGTTTTGACAGTGTAATGTGTTGTACTTGTTCCTTCTTGTTTTCAGGTGTTGAATAGTGCTTATAGTTTGATATCATTGTTGTGAAATGACATCTGTAACGACGCCTGAGTAAGTTTATAGGACTAAGGAGGAGTAAAACAGCATGTTTAATTAATTTGTGAATCAGGTTTAAAAGCTCCCTTAACATTTGCACAGCTGTCCTCTCTTTATGTTGTCTGTATAGTCGGGAAATTCAGACTTTCTAAAGGACAACGTGTCTGCGTGTGTGTGTGTGTGGTTTGGGGCGTAGCTGTGTCCTCAGATAGCTTAGCATGGGGGCTGGGTCAGTGGTGTACATCTGTGATGCAGCCTGAGAGTTGGGTCGCTGTCGCCTGTAGGAAGTGTGAACAGCACATGCTGGGCCTCTATGCGGACGCGCTGGTCGTAGATCCTCGGCAGAGATGGACAGGCTCTCCAGGTGTCTTGTCCTGGGCAGTCTTGAACCCTGTCTGTGGCCGTCTGAGCTCCGGGCCTGTGCTGAACCCCCACGATGCTGAACCCTCTTAACAGTACATCTGTGGAGGCTGCGGAGGATTTTTGTTTGTTGTCTGAATTTCTTCGGTCTTCTCAGGCTTTTCACACCTTGTTGACATTTCCTCACCAGCTGGGATGTGTTGTGTAACGTGGACAACACAAAATTTGAACGATTCCCCATTTTAACAGACTGAAGTGTGTGTGTGTGTGTGGTTCAATCCAGGCGGTGGAGCAGTTTGGACCTGGGCCACACACGAGCTGAGATGGTTCAACAAGTCCACGGGGTGGAGGCGGGGTGACAGTGATTGTCTTTGAACAGGGTGGTACACAGGGAGGGGTTAGCAGCTTTTAACTTGAGGGCATCATGTGCACACACCAGCTGACATCACGGTCGGTGTCACTTTTATGAAGCTCCCTTCGTCGCAGTCTCAAAGCAGACAGAAAGGTTGTTGAGTTTGTCTGTGAGGTAAGTCTGTGCTGTGCTGCAGGCTTTGTGAGATGAGCCCGACATCGTCTGCAGTCTCACAATCTTCCAGTCTCGGTTGTTTTGTGGCTCCGTTAATACTGGTTTAGTTACTTATTACTGTTGTCATGACGTCCTCTGAGTGACTGGTTTTGACCCACCTAAAAGACACCACAGGAACCATGTAGGACCCCCTGCGGTGCATGTACATCACAGTCTCAATTACATCCTCCAGCACCCGGACCGCCCCGGGACCGCCCCGGGACCTCGGATCCTGTTTGCGCACTTCAGTACATATACTGTATGTACAGTATGTATCCACAGACCGATTGACATGATATATACAGTATATACTGTAGAGAGAGGTAATGCAAAATATAAACATAGAACAATAAAACACTGGACATTGCAATTTTATTTCTTACATTTTTTTCAGTATCTATAGTTCTATTTTGGTAAATAGTCCAATTTATAGTAAAATATAGTTAACCACATAAATATGAATTCCGTTTGAATACTGTTGGATAAATGTATTTTTGTTACGTTCGTTTTTGATTCAGTTCGTGTTTGTCTATCTGAGTTCTCTTCCTTTGTAGTTTTCATTCTGTTCTTTTTGTGTCTTTGAGCTGCTGTGTCACTGAATTTCCCCCCGTGTGGGATTAATAAAGTTCATCTCATACGTATATTTGTCCATACTTCCCTCTTACGTTCATATGTGCAATAATAATAGATGGATGGATTCTTTATTCATTTACATTTATTTCTTCATGTTGTTTCAATCAGAAACAGCAGCAAGGTTCCACTCAGGAAAGATCCCCGTCATGGTTTCTGTTTAACTTGTATTCTTGTCGAGCGCCACATGCGTTGCGCCCTCCCTGCTCTGGAAGGTGTTTCCGTTCTCCAACCAGTTCAGACTGGATTCGTGGCAATATTAACCATGTTCTCAGACAGAAAGACAGTAGTCATCATGAGTCCATGATCATCCCGCCTTCTGCCGGTCATGTTCATGTCTTATAAACTGAAGAAACCGTCTTAAGTCGTGCTGGCCGGCATCACCTATCAGGTATTTTCAATGTGTGTGTGTGTGTGTGTGTGTGTTTGTCTGTGTCTGCGTCTGTGTGTTCAACCCTTTAATCGATTACAAGTACGGACATTTTAAAACAAAATGAGAGAATTTTCGTTATTATAGACTTAAGGTGAAGGCAAAGAGCGCATCTTTGTGCCGTGTGCGCTCCGAGCGCGCAGGAGGAAGCTGCGCAGTTTCCTCTCCTCCTAGAGCGGGAGCTGGACCAGCAAGAACAGCTTTGAACCGGTTTTTGTCGCCGGCTGTAAAGCGGATACCTTCATGCTTATTGTTGAATGAGTCGGCTCTGTCCGCATTCGGGTCTTCAGATCCAGCTACAGCGAGGCCACGTCCGCGTCGGGCTGTTTGTTATTTGGTGTTTTTACGCACGTAGCGCTCGTTTTAGTGAAAAGCATCCTGCATGGAAAGTTGCCGCAGGCTTGCGCGCAGCTCTACAGGCGCAGGGTCTTCTTACAGATGCTGAGGTGAGTGTCGCGCAAAACAGGAAACATGCGCTCGTTTCCTTCTCGAAACATTGTGGCTTTTCTCGTTTGTTTGTTTTTTATCTTCTTCGACACGTTGATAGATTCAGCGTTATGTATTGTTGATACATTTTGTGAGGCCGCTCCGGTGATTTTTCTCCAGCGCATCGTTGTCTGACGTTCCTGTGAAGATAACACTGTCAGACCGCAGTGAATGTTTTGTGTTTTATTTCCTGTTTTTCGGCATCAATCAAAGCTTTTCTGATTTGCGGGGGAACTTTCGTCTTCACACAGCTTTCTTGTGGTAAACGCTTCATGCTTTGCCGCAGTGATGCGTGTTAATGTGTTTTTACGCACAAATTATAAATGACAGAGCGCTCAGAGACCCGGAAGCGACGCTCGGCTCTCAGGTTGTGTCGACAGACGCGGAGGGCGTCAAGGTACGAATGAAGGGACTTTTGGGGACTTTTCTGGTACCCCTCCTCTGGGGCGTGGTTTTTAGGTGTGACGTGCGTAACTCCGAGCCTTTGCGTCAGCGTTCCCTCTGACGTCACTAGTCCGGGGTAGACACGCGGACGTCTCCATGGTGGACTACATAGTGTAGTGTGTATGTACAGTGTAATGGATCCGTGACTGCCGTTATCGACTGACTTTTCAGTCATGCGTGGCCTCTGGCTTTTTCTTAAAGAGAAGGGTATATTGATGGACTTGCCGCTGAGAGTTTGGCGTTTGACGCAGACGGAAATCGAACACAATCTGACCGCACTGGCCGTCTGTGTGCTATTTCCTCTGCTACGCGGACCCAGAAGAACGTTTACGAGAAACGTTGCCATCGGTCACCGGCGGCTTTTAATTGACCCTTGGCTTAACGTTTTAATCGAGCTTTAAATTGATTAGCGTTATAAAAGTATGAACGGTACTCAGCGTGCTCCCAAAGGTTGGCCCTTTGGACCTGAGTCGAGACGGGCCCCTGGTTCAGATCTCGCCGATCTAAAAGCAGAACCGTCACCTTTTCGTTGATAATCTGACGCGGCGGTCGCTCCTCACGTGATATTGTGCTCGATATTCAGAAGGCAGCTTCAAAAATAGGCCCTCAAAATTACAACATGGCCGCTTATACGTGTCTTAAACTGTGCACTTTCCTTCCCAGGATCCCCTCCCCTCTTAAAGCTGCAGCAGGACCCAGACGGCACTAGCACCACCACCATGGTTTCATCTTCTAAAGTGGTGGATGGAGGCTGGGGATGGATGATCGTGGTGGCATCCTTCATGGCCCAGCTGCTGGCCTACGGATCGCCCCAGTCGGTGGGTGTTCTCTACCCCGAGTGGCTGCAGGCCTTCCAGAAGGGAAAGGGCATGACGGCCTGGGTGGGATCTCTTGTTGCCGGAGTGGGCCTCATAGCCAGTGAGTACCACGATCTGATCATATAATGTTTCATGTAAAAATGTGCAAAATGTAATTGCGTTGAGCTGGAAATCCCATTTGCTCGCACTGCAGCTGTAATAGAATTATATCATGGCAATTTTTATACCACAACGCACGCCAGATGATGTCACTGATGAAGCAGATAAAACACTCGTTCATCTTTACTTACTTCAGCTCGCAGTTATTTTGGTTAGGTTAATATTTAACTTTCGTGCATATGTTTGAGCGGGATGGCCACGCCGCTCGAGAGATTCAGACTTTGTGACTCTGTCTGCACCGGCTCATTATTGATTTACTTGCAGAGCAAAGCAAGTGCAAGTCATCCAAAAGCAGAAGGATCACGTAGCATTTAATCTAACCAAAGAGGAAGGAAAAGGAGGGGTGGGGGAGGGGAAAGGGGGGCGATGACAGAGACTGAGCAACACTGAGAATGTCAACATTCCTCTCTGCAGCGCCCAAAAATATGCCTTTTTTTATATGTTTTACTTTCATCTTCCGATTATGTGATAAGTGTTGCTGCTACCATGTTTTTTGGAGTCAGAGTTGACACGTGTCAAGCAGACTGACTGGTGGCCTGAGAAATGGTGAAATGAACTGGAATAACTATGATCCAGATGTAGTATCCCACAAAATTTCTGACTTACGCGCATGCAAAAAACAACAACAACACATTAATGCATATTTACAGAATACACAGGGTAAAAAAGTTTTTTAAGACTGCATTTTGAGAGAAATAGTCAAAAATTTTGGGTTATTGGAAGTGGGAAAGTTACATATATGAAATGACTTTATACTCTCGATATAAGGATGAGAATGGTTTGTTTATTAGACTGAAACAGAAAGTGGTCTTGGATGACATTTCTTCCCAGCGACATGACAGGTTGTTCAGAGAAAATTCATGAGCCTCTGGCCATGCCAAGTTTTTGTCACGTGTCTCAGCTGTCAGACAAGTGCAGCACTGCAGTTCTTGCTGCTTAGCAATAAAGGTCATAGAACTGCTACGAAGGGAAGGAACGTGTCACAGTGGCACAGAATATGAATAATATGACTGGCTCACAAGCACACGTGTCATCAATCGTGTGATTATAGTCATTTTCTTTTGTATTTTATTGAAAAAAATCAATCGATATGTCTTTTTAATGGCATTCATTTGTTTCCTGTACAGGCCCCATTTGCAGTGCGTGCGTGAACAACTTTGGCGCACGTCCTGTCACCATTTTCAGTGGCGTAATGGTGGCGGGCGGCCTGATGCTCAGTGCCTTTGCCCCAAATGTCGAGTTCCTCATCTTTTCCTACGGCATTGTTGTTGGTAAGGAGACGCTCAGTCGATTCATGTGTTACAACTCCCTCTGTGTTACATCACCAGACAGAGATTAGACACGACCGAGTTAGTGATAAAATAAGTCTGGAGATCTAATTTATGTGCTCTTTGGCTCCATCTGTTAGTTTTAGTGGGGGGAAAAAAATATCTGTGCTACTTTTGATCATGGGGGGCTAGAAGTCCTCCTTGATCTTGACTTCTTATCGTTGAACATATATGACAGTCTCTTGAAAGTCGTTGCATAATAATCCTTCGAAGCGAGCGGGTTCACGTCCAAGTCCAAGGTGTAAGTTAGAGCATGGCACCGTATAATGTCAGCACTTTACGTGTCTCTGAAGGCTGCTGACAGGACTGGTACATCATGGCTCCAAGCCTGATTCCCACGTGACGCTTATATACCACCCCTTCACCCTTATCATGGTGCTTGTGTGTAACCACCTGTTCTTGAGCATTAAGTGAGAAAGCTCAGCCGTGCAGAATGCTGGGTCACCCTATCACACTCAGCACTGACGTCCATAGACGCTCTCCGTGAGAGGGAAGGCCATGCATATTTGAAGATGGGCGTTTATTTTTAGAGATGTCCTATGATGGCCGGAGCTCTCCGGGGCTTTTTTAGTGCACAACATGGGATTAAGATGCTTCTGACTCCCGTTGTGCTGACTGACAGTATGATACAAGCTCCTGACCTTAAGTGGCAACAAAGCATTTATTTTCTTTTGAATACACACATACACACATGAATGTCCAAATATACATGCCATATTCTTGTACACGTTCATGGATTTTGTTTCATGGGTATTAAGAGTCTGGAGTTGTAATTAATTTGGGTTTTGTTAGAAACATAAAAGCCACATGAAGAACATTCAACACAAGACAAAAGGTCAAATTGAACTTAACACTTCTGTCCTTTCCTCTGTCTCTGTCCTCCCCCAGGCCTTGGTTGTGGTATTCTCTACGCAGCCACCCTGACAATCACCTGTCAGTACTTTGACAAGAGACGCGGCCTTGCCCTCGGGATTGTCACCACAGGTACTGCTGTCCCCCCTCTGCCCTGAGCTCACTGGGTGCACAACAGTTCTCCATGTTCACTTTCAGTTATGAGCTCCTGGAGTGGTGGGAAACAAAGGTAATCATCTGTACTGTAGTAGTGGCAGAGTAGCCTATTGGGTAGGGTCGTGGACTGGTGACCAGACCGCACTCGTCGGCTGGGAAACCAAAACTTGATGGTAATCTGTCGGGGAGGTTTTGAAAGACGTATTACGAAGCAGCACCACAAGGAATTTTAATAAAACTTGTAGCATCCAAAGCAAACTCTGCAGTGTCCATTTCTAATTTAGGATTATTGAGCTCAAATGGTTAAAATAAGGAGATACTCCATCACCCTATACTGCATTAGTGGACAATTTTTGACACGAGAGTAACAAACCGTCTTCTCCTCACCCAGGCACGAGCGTTGGAGCCTTCATCTACGCCTCCGCTCAGATTGAGCTGATTGTGCTGTACGGCCTGGACGGCTGCTTGCTAATCATCGGAGCTCTAGCGCTCAACATCATCGCGTTCGCCGGGTTAATGAGGCCAGTCAACATGCCGGGATACTACCTCAAACAGAAGGCCGCCCTGGAACGCATCGAGGAGCAGCTCTTCGAGAAGCCCCAGTTAGACGAGCTCAAGATCACACCGGACTCCACCACCGCCTCTGATAAAAATCTGATAGTGAAAGAGCTGCTCATCGGCATTGACGGCAAAGACTCGAGCGGACAGACGGAGCAGAACAACAGCTTCCTGGCTGGCCTTCGCCTCACAAAAATTATAAAGAAGAAGCATCAGGCATACTGCAAGTACATGAACTCCATGTATGAGCTCTTTCAAGACCAGGCCTTGGTGGCCTTCTGCATTGCCATCTTTATGTTCAGCTTGGGATCCTTCCCTCCCGTCCTCTTCATGGAGGATGTGGCACAGAGCGGAGGACTCATAGAAGAAGTCGCCCCCATTCCTCTCGTATCGATATGTGCCATCACCGGCTGCATAGGCAAACTACTGCTGGGTATCCTGGTCGACATCAGGTGGATTAACAGCATCTATCTGTATGGCTTCACCATGCTAGCAGTAGGTTCGGCGCTGCTCCTCATCCCTGTCACAAAGACCTATGCGGGCTTGCAGGTGCTGACTTCCGTAGTGGGTTTCTTCTCTGGAAACTGGTCCCTCACTTCATACATTACTACAAAGATCGTTGGACTGGATAAACTAACACAAGCCCATGGTGTGGTCATGTTCTTTGGAGGCTTTGGGATTATGCTTGGACCCCCTGTTGTAGGTATGAAGGCCTCAATTAATCTGAACCTTTTATAAACTATGTTTTTAGAAATGTTGAATGTTGAAATTAGACAGAATGCGCCTCAGTGAGGAGCATCTGTCAGGAAGTGTTGCTCACTGTACTCACATTGCCTTTGTTTGTTTTTTAGGGTGGTTCTTTGACTGGACACAGTCCTTTGACCTGGCGTTTTACTTCAGTGGGACCTGTGTGATTCTGGGAGCATTGGTTCTCTTTTTGCTGACCCTTCCCTGCTGGTACAAGAAGGATTTCAATACTGAGAGACCAGATGTTGATTATACCAGCAACTGTGACAAAGTTGCCTCTGTAGCCTGAACGTGAACACCGTCTGGAAAGATGCGAGCCTCTCCCCTACTGCCCGGTTACTGTGGCCATAAACCGCTTAATGTAAACCACTTCTAAGAGGACTTTTACTCCAACTTTTTCTGGTGTCAGGTTTACTACAGTGTACTGAAGTTCTTGCTGGAGATTTTGAAATACAGGCATCTTCTCTATCAGGTATATCACAGACGTTTTTAAAGACTTGCCTCAGATGCCTGTTGTTAAATTTCTCTTACGGCCTCATTTTATGAGGTCATCTTCATAATATGTTGCTACTTAAGGCTGTCGGTTTCAAATGAAAAATTTAAAAAACCCGGCAGCTTCTTCACAACATTTGTGATTTAACATAAACAACCCAATCAATCTGTACTTTTACTTTTTCACATTTGCAATAAGTAAATTTCAAGGAATCGTACCCAGAACACTGAAAATGGAGATTGGAATGAGTGAGGGAGCATTTCTATATTAGTGCTAGACATAGCAGATAATTTTTTACTTAGTATTTTTTCAATCTTAGTTATTTGTCTGTGTATCTTACCAAAGCATCAATGATAGCCTATGCCTCTCACCATGGAACAATACAGAAGTCTTGCTTTATAGATAACCTCGATTTCCAGCGCATTGTCCATGAAGTGATTTTTATACTGTCTGAAATGTTGAAACCCCACAGATATACCTCCAGAGACCCTCTTTGTTTTTCTAATCCTAGGGAGATACCACTGTAATTTCAATTGACAGACTGACTTGATAACCATGTTCCCTGCTGGCATTAATTTTGATCAGGCAGAACCTTTTTTTTGTGTATGAAATGTGTGCCTGACCTTGTATGTGTATTATTTTAGATACTTTTGTAAAAGCACAATTTTGCAATGTCCTGCTGTGTTTTAAGTCTTATATGCACAAAGAAATCCTTAGACTCACTGTTTATGCAGGCATTCAGTAAAGAAATACCATTGGTTCAGTTCGAAGTTGTTTATTTGAATCATAACGATAATGAAAAAACTGCAGTACGCTTTTAGAATCACTTGAATGTTGAAAAAGTATAAACCACTACAGATGTTTGCTTGCATGTTCCAGTTTTAGACATGAACAAGAAATGCAGGACAAACTGGTGTCTGCAATTAATTTTGTTAATGAATGGCTTATAGAGTACAAATGAAGTACAAATAGTATTGACCTGGTGCTGTTATTTTTTTAGCCACCTTGTTATTTTTTTTACATCAGCATTCTAGTATTTATGTTTGTGTATCCTCTTTTTTATTTAAAAGTGCCAAAATAAAAGATACTTGAATAAGTCTCAAATTGAGTTTGATTTACATTTTGTCACTGTTTTTTTTGGTGGTCCATGTATGTAGGAGATGATAAAACAGATTTGATTTGTGAAAATTCTGACACACTCATCTCCAGATATTCTCTCTCTCTCTCAACTCTATGAAATGTTATTTTCACTCCGTGATTTCCACATAAACTTGTCATGTTCTCTCATATCCATCCCACTCAACAGTCAACTTTTACCACCCAAAGCCCAGCTCCAATTCTCCCACTCTGCTTTGCCATTTAAATACAAAAACAATGAAATTGATTCACTATTTAGGACAATAAATGATCTTTTCACCATTATTTAAAAATAGTTTTCCCTTATATTTAATCAAGCACTTTAAAGTTGCTTCATAAAACATGTACACGCCAGATGAGCAGAGGACTTGAGCGTCTGTTCACATCCTAGACAGAGCCAGCCGTCTCCTAGCAACGCACCCACTCTTCACCATGGTTACATATTTGTCACGTGACTAGCAACAGAAGCAATTTTCCGGGGAGCTCAGCTAGCTAATCTGTTCAGACCCCTGCTACTCCATTTTGTCGCCGTATATTCTGTCAACAATATTTGGTTTTTCTCCCCTGTTTTTATTAACTTTAATTCGCGAAAAACGGACAATGGCAACGGTAATTGTCTCTCGTGTGTCAGAGTTTCCGATAATTTGCAGAGCGAGGAGGGAAAAGTACGGCTAAAGTAAAAAAAAATGGACAGATGTCCCGGTCCGCTGAACTGAAAAAATGGGAGCAGGCGCCTCATTTTCCATTTGTGTAAGTTTTTCCACTTATAATCACGTTAACGTAGTTACTTTTATGTATTCATAGGGTAATATTTATTATGCTCCGAGTATTTCAAATGACCAGCGTTACAGAAATTAGCAACTGTGTGCTGTGTGGTGACTTGAGCTCAAATGCGTCGGTTGCCTGGATGTTGATTTCAGGAATATTTGGATTTATATACTGAATGTAAACCCTAATATTGGAATGAAAAGCAAAAAGCTTCAAGTTTATTCAGTTTTCTAAAAACATCAGGATTACAGACAGTGGTTCTTTTAAAAA
>OMNV01008698.1:14457-26560 GCA_900303265.1 Brotula barbata
AAAATCGCGAGCATGTCTTCATAAAACAAGCCAAAACATCCAGCCACACACACACACACACCCCCTATACACACACATATGACACAGAAACACACACTTTTGCACGCCGCCTCACACGCGCACAAACCACACACAAGATGCCGCCGCTGCCACACACTTCTCACTTCATCACCCTGCAGGCTTGTTAAAAGGCAGTTTGCAGCGTGCAGTAAAGCAGGTCTGCGAGTTGGCGCGGTGAGTCAGGTAACAAATTGGCAGAGCTGTTTTCCGTTTGCCGATGATTGTGGGAACGGGTGTTTTCAACGCCGCCGCCGAGTCACCCCCGTCGGAGGCCCGGCCTGCGTTGGAGCGTGAACGAGGGGGAAATGATGGAAACGCTCTTGGTGACTTCTCTCGCTCTCCATTTCTTTCCCTCCGCTTCTTTCTTTCTCCTCCTTTTCCTCATCAGTTCTTCCTGCTCCATGTCTGTCTGAACCTCTCTCTCTCTCTCTCTTCATTTTCTCAACCATCAGCCACCACACACACACACACACACACACTCCGAGCACCACCGCCCTCTGATCGTTTCCACTGTCATCATGCTTCATCTGTGTTCTTTTATCGTGTCACTGTTATTAATTTTAGAGGACGCGGCTGGACCCAATCAGCAGCTCGGCCTCACCGCCGCGCAGAAATTAGACGAACGCACCGTTTATTAGACACATCTGCTCCGACGCAACTCGTACAACAACCCCACAGTCAATCCGAAACCCGAGAAGATGTTTGGTCTGTGTTGTTAATACAGCGTCAAGTTGCCATTTTGAGGCTCGAGTTAGCGTTGGATTGCATTAAACCATAGAATATGAATGAGAAGAAGAGATAAGACACAGACATCCTCCACGCTATGATACACTAGAAGAATGGGGGACGATAACAAAGGGTCAAACATGTCTACTCTAATGATCATTTGCAAGTTTTTTAATGTTCAGAATGATCTTGAGATAGATACAAAATCATGATCTGGAATCAATTATTTATTTCCTCATTCTCTTGTAGAAGTCGTTGAACTTTTATGAAAGCATTGTTCCCTTAAAGATGCACTTCTTTTTTTTTTTTACAAACAAGTAGAAAATTGCCACCCTTAGTAAAAATCTCAAGGTTTTTCCAAACCCAAATTCCCCTAATTTCAAACATGGAGGATATAAAGACTCCGTATTATCTGAAGAGGATGGCAGACATACAGCAGATATCATGAATGAAACCTGCAGCGGCATGAACTCCTTTTTAATTATTCCACAGCCCAGAGTCATACATGAAGGCGTGTTCGGCCGGGGCGAAACTTTTCCGCGTTTTAAAAGTTGATGATCGCGTAAAGTATTTATCGCCCTGTTTTGTCAATAAAATAACTCTACTAAACGTCGACGCTGGCATGGAGATGAAACAGAATTTGCACAGCTTGCCAGTTACGAGTGTGTAAAGCACAGCCACTACCAGCATCACACAACAAAAGCTGTCCAATAACACGGTGTAATTTTACCATAAAACCCTAAACGGGCTCCCAAAGAGGAAACAAGAGAAGAAAGGGCTCCGTCTGAAAAGTTAAGACTGCACCTCGGCTCCACTTCCTGATGGGCAATCACAGCTTGTTTTTCCAGCCTCTGCTCGCTGTGTGATGTCTAGTGTGCGCGTGTGTGTGTGTGTGTGTGTGTGCAAGTGTATGTGAGCGACTGGAAGCCTTACCCCCAAAACACCTATATGATTACAGCCTGACTCCCCCTTTTTTTTTTTACTGCCGGGGTAATGACTCCTCGTCCAGACAGGAGGATGCCTGCTCCTTTGATTGGATGCAGGACGGAGCCGACGACGCGGCTGATTGGATACGGCAGCAACAGATGGACGAACAGACAGCGAGGGGCAGACGGGAGGCATTTCTGAGGCCACTCGTACCGGAGTAACTCTCTCCTTACTTTCGGTCCATCGTGGCGAGCAGCGGCATCGGTGGGATAATGTTAACGCCGTACACACACACACACATCGTGGCAACATCCCACGGTCCTCTGTGTTGTGCCTCCGTCTCCATCCCCATATTCTTGTCTGTGACCACGGTGGAGAGCATTTCTTTCTTATGATGTTCATTTCCTCGTTCTTAGCTCGGGGTTTTATGTTGACTTTCTTGCGCATTAACTCGCTGCTCTTCTTCCTCACAGTGACATGTTGATGTTAACGTGTTACAGAAGAAAGGGATTAAGCCACAACAATGTGTTTCAGGCACGGGTTTGTTTTACTGGATACATTTCTATAAACACGGACGTCACGCGTTCGCAATTTTGACAACGATAAACTAAAACCAGTCCCGTGCCGTCAACAAAATCTCACTTCCTTCATTGTGCTTATTCCCAACAGGTTATTTGATCCTTACGACAGGAATAAAAGAGCCGTATTGGAAATGATGTTTTCCTTCGCGCGCGCGCGTGAGTGTGTGCGAGGCAGATGGTGATGCGAAGAGATAAAAAATAAGTACTATTATACTTTTTTATACTTCACGCCTCTCCAAACCGAAGCCGCTTGGAGCGTGCACGTCGATCGTCCTCTCGTCTTCCCATCTCCGCCTCAGGACCCAAATCTACACGTGCAAACGTTCATATTTTCCTAACCACGTGCGCAAATACTGTACCAGCGGGTCAAGTTCACGGGAAGACGACAGCAGGGAAACGTGCCTTACAGATACACGGAGGGCAGAGCCGATTGGAGCACTGAAGACTCACTTTATCTCGCTCCAAAATGGAACACTTGACTCCGCTTTGCTGGCGTATTCCTCGTGCCACGAGGCTGCCAATTCCGATTATTATCTGACTGTACTTGGAAAGTGATCGCTCACTATTTCCTGTGCCAGTCTGCTGCAGCTCAGATATGATGGAGTGCTTCAGGATGCTTGCTGGTGCTGGTGACAGGGGGGACGGCATTGTCTGGGACTGATTGTCCTTCCTCCGTGCAATCAAGAGCGCTTGATGGCATATTTCCTCATCTCATCATTAACAATTGAGCGTCATGACTAACAGTATTATTTGGGCTTTTGAAGTGCGAGCACATGCACTCCTACTGCCGCTTAATGATTGCACGTCTGTTGCTTTTCATTCACACGCGTCGGTGTGTGTGCGTGTGCGCGTGCATGCAGACAAAACTTCTTGTGCTACCATTGTCTTTTTATGCCGGGCTGAAATTTGACATTTCCTATTTTTCTTCCCCATCGCTCCTTTTCATTAATTCAGTGCTGTGTGCTGAAGGGAGAGCTGCCCGAACAACTGCTGCAAAGATTACCAACAGCTATGGAAATTGTTCTGAGATGAACATAGCATAAATAATGAGAGAGTGTGTTAGACAAGGGTGATGCTGCAGGTACCACAGGTCACAAAGCTTCAGCATTTGATGATGTCATGGTGGAGTTACAGGTGAAGCTGCATCATTGTTAGCTGTGTCGTACTGGGTTAAAGGAAGAATCTGCTCCCAAAACATTTTAAACAAGGCCGCATGTTCATGACCAAAAGAGGGAGACGCACAGAACTGAGCTAATTTTAACGAATAATTAATTAAAGAGACAAAAGAGCAGCATGAGAGGAACCTAAAGTAACAATGAAGTATGGAATCAGGAAGATCTAGGGCCCGTTTCAGAGGGCCGGATTATTGGAAACTCTGAGTTTGTTAACGTTGGGTTTCACAAAGCCAGTTCTGTTCAACTCTGAGTCAGTTACTACGGCAACATACGCCGTGAAGCTCTTCTTGAACTAATCTGAGTCTCTCCTCCTGTTTATCGAAAGCCTGCGGACCGAAGGAAGTTTGTTGAAGAGTTGACAGTGAAGCTCAGAGATCTGCCCTGGAAGAGGCTGATCAGACCAATTAGAGGTTTTAACATTCCATACTGATCATTATCCATTTTTCAGCACAATCAACTATTTATTTACTGACAATATTCTCAGCCCTCATATGGTTCACATGTAGCACAACATCTGTAACCTTGGACAACCTCAAATCTTTATTCTACCACCACCATTATCATTTAAGTGCTTGTTGGAGAAAAAAACAACTCAACTGGGATTATTTCCTCTATTTTGTAAGTTGAATTAACCAAACGATGTGGATAAAATGGAGAAGTTGACTTTTCTGACATTGGTCCGGCCCTTGGCTGACTGTAGTAAAAATGTCAGAGCAGAATCGGGATTTATTCAGTGTAAGAAAAGCTCGATGGACGCAGGTGCAAATAACATGTTAACAGTGGTGTCCATTACATGTCACATGAGCATTTCACTCAGCCGTGCACAGGAGGTACTTCACACACTGATACGTACAGATGTGTGCTGTGTGTGGACTATTTTCTCAGCGAGCTTGCTCCGTGTAGAGGAAGGCACACAGCCGAGTCATTACATCACTTACGTTAATGTAGACGGCTTAATTACAGAGGAGTTTTTATCACTTGTATGATAAGCGTGCCGTTGCATTATGACTTAAGTGAGGCTCAGATTTAAATGTCATCTCAAAACTGGTAAAAAAAATCTTACTTTTCCTACATAAATGCACAAAAAATGACAAAAAAAAAGCAATCTCAACCATTACAAGAAATAAAATAAAGTAAAATAAAATAAAATAAAATAAAATAAAATAAAATAAAATAAAATAAAATAAAATAAAATAAAACTTATTGGGCAAGATGTGGTGGAGAACAGTGAAATAAATAAATTAAATAAATTATATAAATAAGTTTACTGCTGATGTAGTTGAATAACGTCAACCAATGAAAGAATCATACAGTCCTCATCTTTGCTATCGTTTGGGCCATATACCAGGCGAAACTAGCCTGCAGAAAACCTTACAGCAAGTAACATATTTGAGAATTGAGATCATATGGAACACATACAAGCACATGCTAAAAATCTAAACATTGGTCGGAACTTGAACACAATTCCTGTCCTGCGATCTGTCTGAACAAATCTTGAGAATAAATGTACAGGAGACCAGCATTCAACACACGAGGAAAGACAAGGAGGCAGACATTAAGGTCCATTATGACACTGACTGTACTTATCAGCACAAAATATTAAGATTAAGTCAACATGGAGCAGACTTTCCATGATCTAGCAGCAGATTGGTTAACAGATTGGAACTGGACGCGATGAACAAATGCTTGGGCTATAAGGGGAGAAATGACATTTGACCAATTCACCAACATTTGCCATGGTTAGTCAACGCCTTTGGCATGCAACTCCTGACAGATTCTTGCATTGCTCTGCAGCCTTCTCCTTCTTCAATGCACCACAAAATCCACCAAGGGAGTGTAAGAACCCATTTTTTCCCCCAATATTTGAGGGCTCTTTTTCAGTTTTTGCACAACAATTGCACAACACGCAGGTCAATGGAAATCCCACTTGTGTCAGTGTGTTTTGTATATTTCCAGCAGTATACAGTTAATAGAGTAATGGAAGAGCAGCACATTTTTCAGCTCTTTTGCAGCCGTTGCTCAAAGTCAAGGTTTAATGTTAGTCCCCTCGGATCATAAAGCAGGGACTTTGTTGCTGGAGCTGCCATTTTGCTTTAAGGTTCAACAATCACACAAGGCAGACATCCACTGCTGAAGAGGCAGGGACATACATTTCAACACCATAAGTCGTGTTGCATTTTGACCAAAGGGCACAGCTCTGCTTTTCTTTGACGGGAAAAACTTGATCTTTTGCCCCTCCTGTGGTATTGCTTTTGCTCTGCCTAAGTTCACGTCCGTTCTCTGGGGCCTGTAGACAAGCAAAGCGAGGCACAAAAAGGAAAAGTGAGCAGCAGAGACCCCTGGATTGCCAAAAAACGGATGAATTCTAACTGCGAAAGAGTTTCTGAGGGAGGATTTTACTACAGAGACATTGATAGTTTGTGTAACCTGTGTCAGGGTATGAATTAGGAACAACAGAAATAGATGAGACAGCCCAGAGATTTGTCTGATTAGCACTGTTGTCTCACAGGACAAAGGTCCCGGGTTCAAATTTGAGTGCGGCCTTGGTCCCTGGTCCTCCTGTGTCTGCATGGGTTTCCTCCGGGTGCTCCGGTTTCCTACATCTGTCAAGACATGCAGGATTACGTGAGGAGACGCATGTGAATGTGAGCACGAATGAGTTTGTCTCTCTCACTTTCCGTCTCTCGGTGATAGACTGATGTCCTGTCCGGGTTTTACCACTGGGACAGGCATGTTCTACTAAGTGGATGTTAATACAAAATACTATTTCATGCGTGTACATACTTCATGACCTTGAGGGAATCCAGATGTAATTTATATCAACATACTTTAAGGTTTTGTGTTTTAAAATACCCCTATAAATAAAAATAAAATATAAAAGTCCCCAAGAATAGATTATTTATAGTTGTAAATGCTGAAAAGTTAGCTGCTATTTGCAAATACAGTTTGAAAAAAGGTAATACTTGCACCACAAACAGCATTGCAAAGCTAAGGCTAGCAAGTCAAACAATAGCATATGCATGAGCCTACAAGACGACAATTAGAATGAAACAGAAATGTTTTTGTTGATTTAGCTTTTATGCCACAGTTTGCAATAAAAAAACATTAATGGACATTTCATTCACATATAAAAGGTTTAAACCAACATTCGAGGGCAACACATGATAGCTAGCTAGCTACCTAACCAGCAGCTAATGCTACATTCCAGACAATGCAGAATTTAAATGATTATTTAACCGATCTATGGTGCAATATGGCACTCGTCGCTTTGGGGGCGTGTCCAAGTCCATTTTGCCATTTGGATGGCGCGTCATTTTGTATGTTCAAGATACAACATGCTGTATTTTATTTTGATACGAGTTTGGACGCAGTGTTTTATTTACGACAGGGGTTAAAATGCTTTGTCATGTTTGTTTTTTTTTGCCCATCCCTGGTATAGAGAATGAATGGATGAAATAGATTAGTGTTGTCTTTTTCCAGACGACACGGGAAATAACACTGGAAGCCCTGGCATGTTTACATCCACGCCTATATAGTTTTAAAATGTATACATGTCAACATTTTGCCTGTTTGCCTGCTCAGACAGTCAGCGGAGGAGATGACAGCAAGGCCTGGCTTCTGTCAGCGACAATTGGACGGAGGTCAAGGTTCGCGCAGAACGTTAGAGAGTGAAGCTGTCAGGGAGATGGAAGCACAAACACGGACAGAGAGGGGACGAGATGAAAGGAGACAAGAGAGATTGATGGCAGTGTGTGTGATGCTGACAAAAATGTTTTCTAATCATAAAAAGCCCAGATGAGGGAGATTAGACACCCATAGGACTGCGAAGGAGAGGGAGAGGACTAATACGATGTGATGAAAATGCTGAGGAAAACAAATGAAACATTATGGATCAGCTTTGATATTAAAGAGGAAAAGCTGAATCGTGTCCTATCAACAAATAGGTCGGAGTACGAAGGGTTGTTTGCATGAAATCATTGGATATTAGAACTTTTACATTAAGTTATAGGAAATAACAGCGACACAAGCAAATTGTCAGCTGTATGTGATTTTAATTTGAATATCCGAGCCATGGCTGGTGATTTTTATGGGATGTGAACGGCTGTAATCTGTCAGGGGGTTTGGCCATATGTGTGTGAGAGTGAGGCAGCGCGGTGCTGCTTATTGCCTTGTGTACCACACACAAACAAAAGTCAATTCCTGAGAAACAGGCCGCCACTATCAATCATGTTCAAACTTTTATTCACCATGGAATAGTGTATGACACAGCCGAGTGGGTGAGTGGAACACACACACACATACACACACACACACACACAGACACATTTCATGCTCAGGGTGGTATGCATGCATAGGAAAAGCACACTCACAACAGTTACATTGTACATGCAAGTGAATGCACAGAAACACACACACACGTGCATGCATCTCACACACACACACACGCACACACACACACACACAGGCACACACCCACATAAAACAGGCAAACAAGCCATCAGCAGCACTCATTGCCGGTGAAGTGTGGTATTTCCTGCCCTGCTGACATATATTCACAGGGCACACACACACACACACACACACATATATGTGCACACACACAAACCTTCCTCACCCTTAAAGTCCCTTTGCAAACCTGTAGACTAAACCCCATACAGTAGTGCTAACAGCGAGGTCTTGTTGACGTGACACTCGGAGGGGGCAGGGGCTGAAACTTTTGTATTATTTTTCCCGTTTTCCCAACATAATGATGGATATGAGAAGGAACTTGGATGTTTGGAGGTGCATTCAGCATTCATTTGAATTTCATATGACTCGAGGGGTCAAAATGGGAAAATACACGAAACTGACGAGGTCCATAATACACACCAGAGGGTCATATTTTCACTGCAATTTTGAATAAATGATTTTTTAAGGAGCTTAACTTGATTAAAAATATGACATTAATCCATTCTGATGGCAAGAACGATATCTGTTGGAATGTAATCCGTACTTATCGAATACAACGCTGTGCACCGCAATTCGTCCACAGACGCAGGATATTACTCCAATCCTGACAGATCGCAAACAATCATAAAAATTCATACACGTGTGGACAAATGCTTCCCTGGTTTTGAACTGTGAAATACCTGCAAATTATTCACCTGTTTGACACGGGAGAGGAAGGAAAGACGTGTGAGAAAATTATAGTTTTCATTTGATGTAATATTGCAGCTGTCGTATCCTCGCTGTCATCTATCATATATAAAAAGCGTCAGTTATCTGATCTGATCTTCTAGTTTTGTGGTCATACATAAGGAATGCCCCAAATACATAATGCATAAATCCAAAGATGTGGTTTAGAGTGGAGACGCCTTCCTGGCAGGCACAAAACCTGCAGTGTGACCCTTTAGTAAATACAGAGGAGCACGGTTTTTTGTTTGATTCAACTAGATCAAAGATGAGACACTGCACAAGTCACAGAAGTGTGTGGTGTGTGCCGCAAGTGTGTTTGTTTTTTTTCCCTGAGTTTTTATAGCGTGATATTATAGAGAGAGAGAGACGGTATGAGAAGCTGAGGTTCACACATACAGAATATGAACGTCTGACAGCTTTAATGTCGATCAGTCGTCAATTTCTGTAACATGTTTACATTAACATGTCACTCAGTGGGAATCCATCAGAATACACACCTGGAGAGGCACACCCGTGAAATGTGAGATTAGTGAGTAATTCCTTTGGCGAGGATCTAAACACCGTGGATGTTTCCATGTCGGATCTGAGACAGCTGACACAATCAGGACAGAGTGGGATTTTTCACATGGGCTCTTAAAGAGACAGCGCATTGTAATTATGCACAAGCGCCGCAAAGGTTTTAAACTAGAGCAGCGAAATCTTTTTTACGTTAATCCTTTAATCAAATCAAATGTGAACACAAAAGGTGACGGCTCGAGCGCGAATTCAGTCGATGATGCAGAAGAGACACGAAGACGAGAACAACGGGCGTCTCTGGTGACCTCAGAGTGCCGCTTATCAAATATCTCCCCTCAAAACGATCCCTTGTTGGACATAAGTAAATATAGAGTGAATCGATAGCCGTCATTAACCGTAACCTTATACACCGAGCCAGGCGATTCATACTGTAAATCATACTTCATGTGACAGTGTCATAACATGAGCCAAAACAGCAGCTCATCTCTCAGGAAGAGAGGGAGATGATGGAGGAGACAGACACGGAACATGACACCGCCCGCGCCTTTGTTAGGACTTGAACAGCGCCGTTTTAAATGAGCTGAAACTGAAAGAATGGCGCGGACGGCCAATTGCAACAGCCGACGTGCCGAGGATGAAGGGAATATCTGCTCAAAATCTACATAAATGCCACTTTTTGGCAGATAGTGTACGTGTTGGGGGGAAATAGAGCACGATGGACCACATGCAGAGGCTGCAGAAGGAGATTTCGCATGAATTTGCAGTACACAAACACAATCATGACTACAGATTGGTATGGGGGGGGTGAGGGAGGGGGTTGTGTTGGGAGCCGCGCTCGCTCTCTGAGATACACACACACACACGCACGCACACCTACAATGATTTCCCTCCAGACTCCTTGTCCTCCACAGTCGAACACATGTCATTTGTATGCCGCCCCTCCAGCACACTGACAGAACGGCATTTGGAAACACTCATCTCCTGATCACATCCCCACTCTGCTCCTGGTTATTCCCAGACAGGTGTCCCACCACACACACACACACACACTCACACTCACCCGCACATAATTCAATACTGTATGCCATATATTCAAATATGATCAAATATAATCACACACACATTAGCAAACATACTCAAATAAACATGAATAAACTACTCACACATGTAGAATCTCTCTCGTTCTCCCACACACACACACACACACACACACGGCATCTCTGTGGCGTTTTCTGACCACGTTGAGAGGTTTTCCATTCCAGTGTCTCCTCAAAGCCTTGTTAGGTCTACACTTTTTTAGTATTTTTGTGCGAGTGTGTGTGTGTGTGTGTGTGTGTCATAAACCTGCAAGTTCATTTTTTGTACGGAGAACTTGCACATATATATGAATCTCAGCTTGCATACCAATGGTTCAAATGAGTCATGTGTGCCCAAAAACCAGCCTTTATAACAAACCTTGTGTGTGTGCGTGTGTGAGTGCGTATGTGTGTGTGTGCGTGTGTGTGTGTGTGTGTGTCCCTTTACATCTGCCATGACCCTGTATAATATGCATGACTGCCTGTTACACAGCCCACTAGAGAATGGGGAGCCTAGGTGATATGGTGATATGTGAGGGGTCACGCACAATCTCCCACCCATATGGAAGGTATCTCACACACACACACACACACACCACATGGGGAAGGGGTAATTAATAGCCCCTGTACGCATCACTGATACACCCTGGAGACCTGACATCCAACTAGGGTCTCACACACACTTATCAGAGCAGGTGTGTGTATCTGGACGGGTGGGATGGGGGCTGTGTGGTTGGTGGTTTGGAAAGAAAGGCATTTAAACAAGAAAGAGAGTGCGTGATGCGTAAAATGCTTGCTATAAATGGGCTATCGATGTTTTTTGTCCTAAGTGGTCCACTCAAGTGTTTGAATTTGTGTCCATGATGAATACAGGAGTTGATTTATGAGTTATGTTGCTGTACATCACTGGTATAATCATCGAACAGGCAGGATGTCTGTGATTACATTATTAAGATGGGATGTTCACAAGAGCACATATGCATACCTATATATATACAGTATATACAGTATATATACAGTATATATATACACGTTTGGCTCCTCGAAGCTCAATGCCATCGCCTAATTAAAGAAAAAAATCAATAGAAATATAACGTAAAGTGCTCAGAATGCTTCATGTAAAACAGTGTTTCTTTGCCAAAGCGGAGCCTTTCCAAAAGTAAAACAATAATTCCTTTTTTTCTTTTTTCGGAGGGGAAAATGGCTAAGTAAGATTAACTATTTTTTCAAAAGCCAACCAATCAGAGAGGAGGACTCTGTGGTTTCCACTCTTCACAACATCAAACGTGCAGGAAGTGCCAGCTGAGGAATTGGTCATTGTTTGAAGTGGATGCTGTCAGATCATTCTGGATCTGGAGCTGCGAGAATGTACACAACAGACCGACGGATGAGGTGAAAGGAGTGGCCTGTTGCTATGGAAACAAGGTGCACAATCTGCTTTGTGTGACGACAGCTTAAAGGTAGGAGATCTTCTCTGTTCCCACTCTACAGAATGATGATACACAAAAAAGACAGATGTTTCAGGGTAAAGGTCATAGGAAAACACTTGATAAGGCAATGCTGAGCGTATTTGTTGATAACATACATTAACTTCATGTAGAGTAGCCTTTTCGTGTGCTAATGTGTGTGTGTCAATAAGGGTGTGTTCTATCGGCTACAGTTCTGGAAAGCTAAGCATCTCCATAATGCTACAAGTTAAAAAAAAATCAAATTGAATAAAAAATAAAAAACCATGATTGACCTCTTATACATATTTTCACGACCTGAAAATCATGAAATTCTCTCAAAAATCCACCGTTCAGATCTGATTCCAGTCGCTCCATTACCAGTTCCTCCTACAATTGCGGTTTCGTTCGGTCCAGCAGCT
>OMNV01008699.1:3481-20801 GCA_900303265.1 Brotula barbata
TTAAAAAAAGTTTAAAAAATTGTAAAAAAAATTGAATAAAAAAAGATTGTGAAATACCATAGATCATGTAATTAAATATATCACAATAATCAAATAATAACATTAATCTTAATGATCACAATAGTCATAATTATCGTGACGAGAATATTCATCCATCCATAATAATCATCATGTGTACTTTGTGAGATATAAATCCTGGATGTTTTTACAGTGAAAACATGAGTGTGTTCTCCTCCATCACTGCTCCGTTTCTTCTCTGATTCTCTCAGCATCATATGGTTTGGAACCCCATCGTCCACATGGACCGGTGTGTTTTCCCTCCCTGAGTGTGTGTGTGTGTATGTGTGTGTGTGTGTGTGAACAAACAGCCTGAGGGAGCCTTGTCTCGGCTCTCTGCATCATTCCAATGACATTTCTGTCCATACTCCTTCCATCATATCTGCTCACACGGCCCGCGTGCTCCACTTTCACTCAGTGTGTGTGTCGCCGTGTTCCGTCCCAGGTGTGTGTCGGCTTCCTGTCTCTCTCCCTCTTGTGTTTGGGAGCTGGATATGATTTCTGTTTGGATGAGGTGCGTCTCCGTTGAAGCGGAGAGCTAAGATGTCTTCCTCCGTGCCTCCGGTTGCAGTTTGTGGCCTTAATTAGTCCGAATGCTGAAAATCACATTAGTTTGTTGCTAAATTTGATCAAATGATCCAAACCTCCCCCGGCTGAATGAAGCTAATGTAGTTTACTGTGAGGGGGCGAGGGGAGGGGAACTTTGGCTGAGTCCTGGATGTCACACAGGCTCACCGCTCTCCGATGAGATGTTCCCTCTCTCTCTAAGTGGTGATTGGCGGCCTCCCTCGCCAATATGAGTTCATCATTTTAGCGTTCGTCTCAGCAGAATAACAGCTGACGTGGTTTGGAGAGGGTTTGAGCCGAGGAGAGCTTCATTAGACCGCCTCGCTCTGGGTTTACGTGTTTATCGTCAGGTATCAGATTTCAAGTCAAATGTGCACAGAAGTGCATCTTTTGTGTATTTATGGCAAGTTTGAAATGTTGAGCGTTGACGTTTTATTTTCATATTTTACCAAGTTGAAGCTGTTCTTCCAGGAACTTTTTCCCATGAGGCTTGATTGCAGCGTTACGTCCCATCATATTTTCTATTCTGCTGATGAGCTGCGGAGGAGGAGGAAGAGGAGGAGGCGACAGCTGATTGCTGCACTGTCAGGCCTTTTGAAGGTTACCATGGCGCCCAGTCTGTTGCACAGTGTGTGTGTGTGTGTGTGTTGGGGGGGTTCTATTAGTGATATCTGAATAGACAAAGAGTGGCATCAGATGAAGGCTCTAACGGTCACATGAAGAAACAAAAATGTATTTGAAATGCCAGCAGACAGGAGATTAAATGCAGTTTTATTAAAACAAATAGAAAATAAAATGAAATGATTTCATCTGTTATTTTTTATTTTGCAGATAATAATGCAAATGAAATCTTTTTCTATGTCCTACTTATCAAAACATTTTTGTCACTTTATTACTCTTTCAAAAAATATTGTGCAAAATAATAATGGTGAATTTAATGCCAACAATAGTAGTAATAGAGTAGTAGAGTAATAGAGTAAAAAAAAGCAGTAGAGTAAAATAACAGTAAAGTAACAGACTGAGAGTAAATGTGAACTAACTTTGAAAAAAACATGTATTGAGTTGTAAATTATATCTGCATCAGCATACGAGCGATGATAAATATTGGATTGTTGGATGAAGGGATAAAGTTTTGCGCTGTACACGCTGAAGAGCAGGGGGCCTACAACGGAACCCTGAGGGACTCCATATGACACGGAGAGCTCATCAGAGCTAAAAGGATCAAAAGTGTTTTTGACAGCCCAGAACAGTGCGATCACAGTCAGGATCAAACTAGGGATGGACCGATATGGAAATTCAAGGCCGATACCAAAATTTAAAAAAACAGTTTGGCCAGTAAGATACCGATATCGATATATTTTTTAAATTTTGTTTATGTTGTTATTTATTCCCCCTCTTATGTCAAGGAAAGAAATAAATCCTCTTTCTAAAATCTCATGTCCTGGAGTCGTGGAGAAAGTGCAGGACAGCACATGTACCCGTGCAACAGATTAATATCGGCCAACTAGCATCGGTGAATGCCAATTTATTTGATAACGTGCATATCGGCCGATACCGATGTTGAACCGATGAATCAGTGCATCCCTACAGAAAACAAATGAGTCTGAACTCAACATAAACTGGCAAACTAATCTCACTATATATGTAAAGCTAGAGATTAAAGAGTATAATCCATACACAGACCTACACATCACTCGCACCTCACCTGGGATGACGGGACGTTCCGATTTATTTTTGCGTGATTCCCGTTGTAATTGCTTTCAGAATACTCCCGAGCTGCACGGGGACCAAAAAATCAGCACAAACGGGAATGAAACTGCTGCACGCTAACAAATGCGACGGAAAAATGCAAACTATACAAACAGCGTGAGTGTAGCTGAGAAGATGCTGACTCTGCAAAAGTTTGGAGCTGGAGGATTAAGAGGATAATGGTTTATAGCTGTTTCCATCTCTGTATTCGTTTATTACCAATACACCGCGATAAATGGAAATAATTCACAAAGTAAATGACCTCTTTTAGAGTTTACCTTGAAGTGCGCCTTACCGTGGCATTGCCTCATTTGCATGTTGTCATAAAACGCACGGCCAGGCATGAAATAAGGGCCTGTTTCGGTTCAGCTGCCTCTTCCTCAAGCGTCCACCTCTGCTCTCTGCCTTTCACGCTCCTGCGTACTCCGACTTTATGACTCCTCCGCTGATTTACCTTTCACTCGTGGCCAATGCTGATTTTCGTGGCCTTTTTGTTACCTCAGATTACAGATTTAAAATAAGCGACCTAGTTAAGCCTCGTACACGATGCTGCTGCTGCTGCTTGTGTGTGTGTGTTTGTGTGTCACTCTAATTATCCGTTCGGCGTCCTGTCAGTCCTGCAGTCTTCTGTAAAACGAGATATAATGCGACTGCCTTAGCTGCAGAACATCCTCATCCTCTACCCAATCCCCCACAGACACACTCGTTTGTCTCCTCTGAGTACCGTCAGCAGACACCTTAAGTGAACGCGAAGAGAGAGAGAGAGAGAGAGAGAGAGAGAGAGAGGCTGTTCGAGCTGTTTGTTGGAGCCTCGCTGTGCGATTATACTCACAATGACTTACTTCCACGTTACCCCGACACTAAAACACTCAAGAGTTCTCGTCTGTGCTGTTGGAAACGATAATGAGCGTTATCATGATTCCTGTGATTATTTCAGCGTTGGCAGAGACGAACGCTCGAACAATTAAAACCTGTTCGAATGTCATCGTGCTTCAGATGTATTTATGCACCCGAAAATATCCAATTTATTGAATGATTTCATGGCAGAGGCTTTTATTTTCTAAAAGCTGCAGGGCCCCCGCTGCGTAGAAATGGGGTTTTTTTGTTACAGGCGCTCTGCATATCAGTTGTGTTTATGCTCTACACATGTCTGAGTCATGATGGATCTGATGGACAGATTATAGTATCAAACTCATGTCAGAATACTAAACAGCTTTTTTTCCTGTTTTTTTACCGGAGGAGGGGCCGTCGGTGCCATTGCATCGTGCTAAAATGAATCCTATTGCACATCAATTGTTAATTCATAATAAAAGTCATTAATGAGGTATGATTCAGCTGTGAAAATAAAACTCAAAAGCCTTATTTTGTCATGGTGAAGATGGCCCTTGTCTGACAGATAAATCTCCGTTCTCACTTCTTACTTCTCTCCTTTCTCTCCTCTTTTTTTTTTTTGTTTCCAGACAGCCTCCGATGCAGAGGGAGAGTCGCGTGGAAAAGAACTGAACGAAGGTTGCATCACAACTGAGAATCACAACTCCTTCACTGTTCCCATGGAAACCACTGAACAATCAGCACTGCTGATGGACTGTGAAGTGGAGGTCGCCGAGGCTGATTCACCTGAGCAGGAGGGGGATCTCGGCGCAGACGGCCAGCACGTTTGTTTCGACACAGCTTCATCAGATTCCTCCGGGGGAAAGGTGACGCTCGACAAATTGTTACCTGACCTCCCGGCCGCCACGGACGAAAGCTCTGAGGGCGCCGTTTGCACGGACGCGCCCTGTCAGGATCAGAACGAAGCTCTGATAATAGAACCGGAGCACGAAGAGCTCAACAGGAACGAGTCGGTCACGTCGTCCGTGTCCGACACTTTATCCAGCGCCGACAGCGTTTACGAGAACGAGGCGCATCTGAAGAAACAGGACACGCCGGAGCAAGACCCCCAACCCCAGCCAGAGCCGGAGGACGAGGACCCTGTTGCTGCAGACGAAGGCTATCAGAATCTGGAAATGGACATAGAAGAGGAACCGATCGCCCATGAAATCCTGTTCGAGCCCCCCGTTGTAGACGAGTCCGAGTTAGAGCAGTGCATACGGGAGGAGGCCATGTCAGACGTGTCCAATGGATCCTGCCACGACCTTGACCCCGAAGACATGGATGAGTGCCTGAGAGTGGAGATCGCGGCCGCCTCCTCTGACAGTGACACAGATGAGAAGTGGAGAACGATTTTCTCCTCCTCTATAAATAAAGAAGACGATGATTCATATCTGGACAGTTTGGAGCTCAGCGCCCAGGAACTCTTTGTGCAGAAAATTGAGGTGACCGACTACGAAGATCAAGAGGACAACGACTTTGAAGAGGTGCGACTTGAGGTCCCGCAAGTGGAAGAGGTGCTGGAAGAACCCGAAGACGTCATTTCTTTCCCCGTCCCGACGCAGGAATTTACGAGCAACCCTGTGGTCTTCCAGGGTCTGTCCTCGCTTTCTGAAGACGAAAACAAAAAGGGTGAAGAAAACCACAACAGCCATCGAGAACTCTCCCAACACTACAACTCTGATCCCCACAAGAAGCTCCCGAAAGACTTCTGCGTGATACAGGAGACCAAGAGCGAGAACGTCAGCACCGAGCACGTGGACTTCCAGCTGGCCTGCAAACAGTGGCGCCAAATGGAAGAACAAACCAAAAACAAGGTCGTTCTACCCACCACCAGGCACTCCAGTTTCCACGGCAGCCACAGCTTCATGTACACGCCGGTCCGCAACATCCAAAGACCTCAAAAGAAAGTGCACGAGTTTGAGAGCTTGAATCTGGTGGGCGACTATCCCCTCACCCAGTTCAGCCCCTGCTCAGAGGACTCTGGTCTGGACGATTCAAGCTACAGGTCCCCTTACGATGACCTAGAAACGCCCGTGGAGAAGGAGATCGGCATCGCTATGCAGAGAGACGAGAGCTGTCGGAGAGAGAGGGGCTTCTCCAAAATGGGAAAATCCACAGATTGCGCCCCGTCTCGAGGTATGCCGAGATCGATCAGCACTCCTCTGACGCCATCGTTCATCATCACGTCATCGCCGACGAAGGAGCCGCTCAAACACGAGCTGTCAGCAAATAACGTCATCATCCTGGAGCCCAGCAACGATTTCACCACGGGCCTGAGACACGGCACCGAGGCGGCGTCGGCTCGTCCCGGCGAGTGGCGCTTGGAGGACAACAGTTCCAGTCTCATCATCCTGGAGACGTCCAGTGTGATTATTCGCAGCGCCTCCGAGTTCTCCCTGAACAAAGCCTGCGAGCAGCCCCAGGAGAAGATGTTCCTGAGCAATCCCTTCTTCAAGCTGCGCTCCAGAAGCTCCGTGTCTCTGGTGGACGAGGAGATTAAGATGATGAAGCAAAGAGAGGAAGAGTTGAAGAAAGAGCGGGCCGGTCGCTGCGGCAACGACGTGTTGACAAACCACATGGACAGCCTAACGTTCGACAATTCAGGTGCGCTAACCGCTCAAAACATCGGACACACCCCACGGGTAACCCACCTGACTTTATCTGACTTTAATCTCCTGTCTCTCTGTCTGTCTCTGTATTAGTTGACGTGCCCCTGAAGTGTAAGTCCTCGCCATCGTCACCCATGAAGACCGCGTACAGGATGGACCGCTCTACTTTGTCCTGCGATCACAGAGTAAGCTCTGGCTCAAACATTTGCTCTGAACAAAATGGTAGAAACTTGATGAATGAATAGAACTGTGCGTAATCAGGTGTTTAGCATTGTTGCCTCCCTGCAAGAAGGTTGTGGGTTTGAGTCCGGGGACAACCACGGTCCTTTCTGTGTGGAGTTTTAATGTCCTCCCCATGTCTCTGTGGGTTTCCTCCCCATGTCTTTGTTGGTTTCCTCCCACCTCCAACGACATGCAACCGAGGTGAATTGGAGTATCTAAACTGCCCGTAGGAGCGAATGAAAGTGTGATTGAGTCATTTGTCTCTATGTGATAGACTGATGACCTGTCCAGGGTGTCTACACGGCGAGGAAATGTTTGTGGAGATGAATGGGAAAAAATGTAACCAGCAATCTCACCAAATGTCTTGAGATCAAACGTTACTTCAGAGCTGAAGAGAGGGAAGATGTATGTGAAATTGGTCGTCATGGAGACGGAGTGAACCTCTGCTGTCTCAGTAAGCTTTGCTCCCAGTTGGCCATTGGTCTTTTTGATGTCACGTTGCAAAGACTTTGTCCTCAGCAGGATCTTGGATGAGACCAGTGGATAGATAAACTAGATATGTCGAACATCTTCAATATTTGTGATTGGACTGCGAGTAGATTGGCAGGAAGTTGTCGAAAAGACAGTTTGGAGCATCGAAAACCAAACCGGACTATGGCGAGCGATTGTTGCGTAGCCACTTTAGCTGTTGGAGGAAACGTTACGAAAGCAGCCGATCAATCTTGTCCCTTTCTCAGTTTCCAGATGTCTTCGCCGCAGGAAGACGCAAGAGCGCCATGGCTCTGCGGTGGGAGGCGGGGGAGTTCACGAACAACAACTAGAGGAGGAGAACGGAGCAGCTCGCCGTGACGAGTCGTGGTCGTCGTCAGTGTTTTAGTGAGACGCGGCATCGCAATTGTTTGTTTCATGTTGTGGCAAAATGTAAACTCTGCTTCTACGCTGCTTTGGGCTGAGAGAGCGACGGTGAGACGGTTTGTGGTCCCGCTGAGGGGTGCAGGATCAAAGTCTGGGCCGTGGAACGCCGAGGTTTTTCGACAGCATCACAGCGCGTCTCTGCTGCCGCGCTGGGTGTCGCTTGTTTCGTCAATAGACATCACAAGTCGTGAGCTGCGTTCTGGCATCATGGTGGGACGCTAAAGCGAGCTCACCTCCTGTTGTATAAAGAGGGTCGGGGTCAGAACTCAGAACTAAAGGACACGTTTACTAAAATCACTATCCCCTTAGCTGTCTCATTTGCTCTCCCTTTAGCTGTCCCCTTAGTTGTCCCCTAAGCTGTCCCTTTAGGTGTCCCTTTAGCAGCCCCCTCAGCTGTCCCCTTAGTTGTTCCTTTAGTTGTCTCATTTGCTGTCCCCTGAGCTGTCCCTTTAGCTGCCCACTCAGCTGTCCCCTTAAATGTCCCTTTATCTCCCCACTTAGCTGAGGAAATAGTTCAATAATGTTTCAGGCTGCACAACAAAGTCAGTAACTTCAGAGTTCCTGGAAGTACAAAAGATCAAACTGGAGGATTTGAGGTCACGGTTTGAATTCAGATTCTGACAAGATAATTGCTGTGGATAGGTGAAAAAACATAAATTACATTAATTGCTATATTGCTGCTGTCGTGGTCCATCATCCACAGCATCTGCAGTTTTCAGCCGCACAAAAATGTAAACCTCCAAAAAAAAAAAACACTAGACAGACAACAAGGATGCTACTTGTCTCTTTTTGATGCTTTACTCTGATTCACCCTCCGTATACAGAGGAGGTGAGCTGGTGATGTCGTATGTTTAACCTCTGTACTCCATCGGCCCGAGGACTCTGCATGCACATCTGCACGGCTCTGAGGAGGCAAAATGTTTAATCCAAAGCCAACAGAACAGAACAGATCATTCCCATAGGACCTCAGAGTCTGAGGCCAGTGTAGTCACTGACAGTCACTTACAGTATCTGTCCCTCATGGACCGATGCAAAAAAAATCCATGAAGAGGCAGGGCCGGAACATGTTTACAACATGGAACACGTATGTAGAATAATTGTCTAGAATCTATTTTGTTTTGGGGTTTTTATTTCTATTTTATGGAATAAATACATTTTCTGGACTTTTGTTTTTTTAAGGGGAGAATTTTTTGGCGAATTTTTTTTTAGATGACAATTAATTGGTTGTTTCGGATATTTCTTAATTTTACACAAATCTTTAAATATTTATTTCAAAAATTTCTTCTCTTACAAATTTAGCATTATTATCATTATTATTATTATTATTATTATTACTGGTAGTCATAGTATGTAATAAAAGACATATTGGTTTTTCCAGAGACAGAATTTTTTTGCCAAATATGTTTTGTTTACCAGATTTATGAAAAATAAATTGAGTAAAAATGACTTTAGACTTCAGAGACTTAAATGAATCCAAACTTCAGAGTATCAATGTATATTTTCATCCTTATCCTTGCTATAAAAACAGACATAACAAACAATAAGCCAGATTATGAGGTTCTGCAATCTGCAATATTTTTAATATCTACGTGGCTCCCTTAAGGTGGAACTGAGAAGCACAAACTCTTGTACATTATATATTACAGAATATAAACCCGTGTCACTTTGTTTGCCGAGATGCCTGAATGTTGGGGATTGATGGCCGAGTCTAAATTCTCTCGACGTGAAGAATGTAAATGAGATCGGAAAGCATATTTTAGCTTTGCTGTCTGTCTTCGTAACACAGATGCTGCTTCGCTCCTGTACGTACTGTATCTTAAATGTATTTTCTTAATGTGCTTTTTTGCTGAACGTGATTATATCAGGGTGAGCTGGACGGACACAAAAAGCGTACAATATAGAAATAATAATCCAATCAAACCCATGCATCGGGCAGAGAATTTCGTTTGTACTTGAACGTTGATTAGTGGCGAGGCTCACCCAGGAACTGTTCAAGGCTTCAGATACTCACTTTGGGGAAAAAAATGGCTGTTACATCAGCACCATCTCATATTTACCAAGCTTTTATCAATATTTTTGTTACTATCTGTCAGTGATGTGATCGGACGTCTTCAGGCAGATTTGTGCACCGATCTGCAGTGTAAATGCAGCCTGAATGTCAGGATATTCACACACTTGCACACTGGGCTGATTATAATCCAAGCTACTCTGAAAAACCTGTAATTTTGTACTCTAGTACCACTTAAAAACAGAGTATTTGAATACTTGAGCAGTAGGGGTCCGCCCTGACGTAGTCTGTATTTTATGAGGACGTTTTGGTTCCTGCCTCGTTGAGTCGTGTGTCTGATCTCTGCAGTGCTTTGTACGTTTCTACGACTTAAGAGTCCAAAAACCACGTGACCAATGCTGCTGTCAGGGGACCGATGAGGTCCAACGTGAGTCTAAGTGAAGGTCTCGGTACACTTCAAGCTGAAGCACGTGGTGGCTCGGCACGTGGTACCTCCCTCTGCTCCTCATATTATGAACGTGAAGTACGCCGAGGCCTTCGTGAGGCTGAAACTGTAATTATCCAGGGGATGCTCTTATTTAAAGATCACATATATCCTTCACGTGAAAACAAATGATGTTTGTGCTTTGTGAATGAAGAGGATCGGGGCGTTTGTGTCGTAGTTTTCATGTCCCAGCGCTGCTCTTCATGGTCTATTGTGAAGTTCGCTGTATTCAATGGTGATAACAGCCGATTTAAACAAAGCAATGTTTCAATAAGAATAACAAAAGCAGCTGACGGGAGGTCGGCGTCAAACAGCTGTTTTACATGTCATGTTTCTATGCTTGGTTGTTATATTTAAACGATGGAGGGCCTTTTTACTTTGTGCTCCTCGCGTTAGTGCAACAATAAAACGTCATCAAAATGTTGTCGAGCTTTATTTGTTGGGCTGTGAAGTGAGCGGGGAACAGACCATAATAAACAAATCAGAGAAAGAACAAGGTGGATTATTGAGAGATCAGGATTAAATCATGTGAGGAAAATAGTCAGATTGAGACGCAAAGTTTGGCTGTTGTCTGAGATTATTAAGTCACAAATTTGCAAGAAAAAACCTTGAGGGTAAAAAAACGTGCAGATTTGCAAGAAAAAATTCACAAATCTGCAAGAAAAAATGATAAATTTGCAGGAAAAAAAAAATCATAAATTTGCAAGAAAGAATTCACAAATTTGCAAGAAAGGATTCATAAATTTGCAAGAAAAACTCACACATTTGCAAGAAAAAAAACGTGGATGTTCTCTTAGATTAAGTCACAAATTTGCGAAGAAAATGCTCACATTTGAGGGGGAAAAAACTGACAGTTTTGCAAAAGAAAAACTGAGTTCATAAAGTCACAGATTTGCAGGAAAAAATTGCATATGAGGGAAAAAACTTGGATATTCTCCAAGAGTATAAAGTAGCAACTTTGTGAGAAAAAACATGCAAATTTGTATTTTCAAAGCCTCAAAGAATTTGGCTCAGTAATGTTGGCTTTTTTTGTTTTTTTTCTACAACAGTCCCAGTCAAAGACATGACGCATCAAATTCATCAGTCTGTTTGTAATGTATGAAAAAGAGCAATATTACAATAATTATAACCACAGATGAGTACTTTTGAATACATTTCCACATCATGTTCACATTAACCCGTCAAACGTGAAGCGGAAGAATTTGCCGCAACAATAATTTCTCGTCACAAAGGCCGAGAAACGGCGAGAGGATGTGAAAGCAGCCGACCATTTTAATGACAACCTTCACCCAAATTATATGTGTGGGTTTCCAGCAGACACATAACTTACACATAACGGCTGCCGTGAGCGCTCAGAGGAATATTATACACCGGCAACAGCCACAATAAGAGCGACCAGGAAGGCTGTGTTTCCCACCAGAAACAGAATCAGCACCACAGTGTTGAGTTTGGAACTCTGAAAGAAATAAACGACAGAATCAGCTTCTCGTTTCATTCCTAATGTTGTAAACAGTCTGTCTAGAAATAGAAAATGTTCTATTTACTCTCCTGGACATATCACAGCTGTATTTCTGACCTATTGCCGCTGTGATGAGCTGCAGCTAGACGAGAGTGATAAAGGAGCACTAGAGTACCGGCGTGAGGCTGTAACCAACAAACAACACGACCCCTGACATCGTACGGACGTCAAGACGACCGGGTGTGAGGGCCGGTTCCAAATCTCACCTTTTCACTCTTGGAACTGTTTGTCTGATTGGACAAAATTACATTTTTTTCTTCTGGCTGTTCTTTTCCTGTGAACACACATGCAAATGTACACACGTTAAGTATCATACAAAGTACAGAACAGATTGAAACGTACTGAAAACTCATTTTTTTTGTAACAAAGTGCAGGAGGTAAAGTGCATCGCTCTGCTCCCACCGTCATGATGGAGGAGTTCACTTAAGGACCGGCATTAAAAGACAAAACAAGGACGGCTGACATTTAGAAGCTGCTCAGTATTCACACACACACACACACATGCACGAAGAGAGAGACACACTCATCGCTAATTGAAAGAAACAAATAATTACTTTGGAAGCAGCTGCTCACTTCAGACGTTAACAACTCCTCTAACGGAGATGAATGGGAACGCTCTAACTGATGGCGGACGCGTCGGCATTACATGCACGATGGAATCTCTTATTTAAGAATGCAGGGAGCAGATTATTCATCGTAAAGACAAATAGGAAAACAGATTACAAATAGAATCATATAACTCAACAGGGGATGTGTCCGGATCCAACCTGCATGAACCTCATCATCATGGGTTCATGTCGCTCAGCATCATCTTAATAATAAAATAAAACATTATTCTTAAAAAGAAAATATATGTTTAATACCGTAAATTCAGACTCTACAGGCGATGTATAGATCTGAATCCACGTGAATCCAAATCCCCGTAACCTTTCCTTATAAAAGCCATTCTTAGCAGCTCCAAACGCGGAGCCGTGAGGGGTCTGGACATTCACGGAACACGGAGTACCTGAATGCCTCAGGATCAGCAGCAGCAGGTCGATCAGAATGATCCACAGCAGCCACACAATCAGCACAGCAGGAAACCAGGGACTCGTCAAGAGCAGGGCCTGCTGCTGGACACCCAGGAATACGCCGGCCACTGGGACAGAGGACACGGGGAGAGATGGGAGACAGACAGGTTTATACTCTGGGTGGGACACGTTCTGATATCTGTGTGTGAGTGTGAGTGTGAGTGTGTGTTTGCGTGTGTGAACTAATTTTTAAATTAATTATCACTTATAGATTTGTTGGCACTGTGAAACTGTGGATTTTTTTTTCTTTCTTCATTATATGTAATGAAAATTTTAGGTAAAAAATAAATATACAAAAAATTTTAAATGAAAAGAATTTTAAAAAATAAAATATATATATGTATTTTGGTTAAATTATGTGAAACTAATTCACTTCTCGCAGCACTCACGTAATCCTCTTTTGATGTTTTTCATTGAAAAAAAATACAATAGTGGACCAGAATGGAAAAAAAAGGCTTTGTGGTCCATATTTCCTGTCTGATGTGGACACAAAGCCTCAGCTTCTATGCTGGATTAGGAGCAATGATGTCCCGTGTACTCATTAGGGGCTAAAATGTCCATTCACACTTCAACGTAGGGAACGTAATTGTCTGTTAGGTGACACTGTAAGTTAAGGCTCCGTGACCCTGCCCTAACCCCTAAGTTTCGCCATGATCTTTGTCTGAATGCAGGCTGGGAAAGTTCCAGTCTCTCCCCTTCATCTCCACGCTGAAGTTTCACATTTCCAGCACAGTGGGAACATCGGTTTCATGTCTTATCTCACTGCTTGTACACATCGCCTGGAGGACAGCAGGAGGAGAAGAGACGCTGAGGTGGTGAGACCTCTATGGAGAGGGGCCTCCATCCAGGCTACGATGTGAGAAACACCCAGGCGGGGTTCCACTTTAACGACCGCTGCTTCGCACGGCAGTTTGTTGCTGCAAATAATTCACATGTTTCCCGGGAGAGTTTTTTCTAATCATCGTCCTTACCAGCGAGTATCTGCAGCACGGTCCCGGCTCCTAAATGCATCCAGTTGAAGATGATCCTCCTGCAGAGAAACAGCACTGATTTCAGCTGAGAGTGTGAATTTTTAAAATCCTGACACCGCTTCTCCCAGACCTGCGTGAGACAGTAATGAGCAGCTGTGGAGTTATTAAAACCTGGTTTGAGGTCTTACCGCGGGGTTCCCGGGGCCGGTCTGAGCACGGCCATAATGGGCTGGATGACAGACAGAGCCATGACGACGCAGCCGATGTACGGGTGAGCTCCGGCACTCTGACAAAAATGGAAAAAGACACGTGTCAGGCGGCAGGAAGTACAGGGAGGGCGAGGCAGAAGGGAGGAAGAGGAGCTACAGTGTTCTTACTCTCGCTGTGAGGCTCTGTTAAAACCAGAAAACAACAATAAAATCACAACATCTGTTCATACAGACACTTCTAACTGCATCAACCACTGCTGCTCCTACCAACCAAACCGAGTCCACTGAAGCACCGAAGGAAACAACTCAACAGTTTCCATCACTTCAGCATCTGTCTGTCCGTCTGGGAGCAGACAGGCGGGCTCATGGGAAATGTAGTCCATGAAAATAGTTCATACATCTTCCTCGTGCGTGGATGAGTAGCTTTGAAGCTGGCATTCTCAAGCTGTGCGCCACGGCCCACGGATGAGTCGTAGAGCTCCACCTAGTGGGCCCGTTTACAGCTTACGAAGCCAGTTAATTATTTATTAATGTGTAAATGTGCTGAAGAGTTCACATAAATAATTCATATTGGCATAACTCATGTTTACAGCTCAGTTTCTATTTTTGGTATCTTTTCTCATTAATTATAGGAGGCGGTCCTAAAAAATGCTTTAACAATCAAAAGTGGGCCTTAGGTTGCAAAGGTTGAGAACCCCTGGTTAAAAGCAGTTACAGTGTGTGAGAGAGTTTTAGAGGTTTTGTAAGCACTCTTAAAACACCCAACACACACACACACACACGTACACACAAAAATAATAAATGAATGAAACTGTGCCTTCGTGGACCCCCAGGTTAAGAACCCCTGCTGTGTGTAATCATATTATTTCTGAACATGGCCTGTTGTCGTTTTATGAACTTCCTGTGACCCTGAACAGTTTCGGTCTCGTCTTGTCTGTGTGTGTCAGCTCTGTGTCAGCGTGGGTCGCTGGGACGGAGACAGACAGACAGAAGAGCGACGCTATAAAATCAACATAAACAAACAAAAAAAACTCGACTCTTCTGCAAACACCAAGAGGACACAGCAACACACCTCAAACAGGACGGTGGACAGAACAAACATCACCCATCTGATGTGTGAGCGATGCCAGCCTTCAGAATGCGTCCCGGTCAGGGACCATTAATAATGTTTATTCATGCACTGTCAGCGTTTTCAATTTTGCAAGTTTGAAAAGTCTGTGCCAGATTTATCACAAACCAGTCAGAGTGCAGGACCCAGAGAGAGAACACACACTGATGGATGGTGTAAATGCAGGTTGATCAGTCAGACATGTAATCACGTATCGAGGAGACATCTGAGTGCAGGTACAGACGCAGCCTCTCCACCGCTTCCTGTCCCGCTGTCTGGGAGCCCGGCCTGTCTGTGAGTCAGGCTCGGTGCTGCATTCAAAGCTGTCATTCACGCCACAATAACACCGTGTGGCTGACAGTGGCGACTGACTCACACAAAGACACAATGACGCACAAACGCAGCGGCGTTAGAGAAGCTGCCAGGAGGAGGAGGAGAAGGAGGAGGAGGAGGAAGTTTCACTTTACTGGAGAACAAAGTTCAGACTAGCACACAACAATCGTCCGCCGGAGCCCAAACAGGCGTGGAGTGTAAGGGGATCCGTTCCTTTCAGCCACATCCAGTTTCTGCTGCGTCCAGGAGGCTCTGACGGGGCTCAGAGTGGTCCATGGACTCCCACTGCCTGAAGAAGCCCAGTAACAGATGTGGACCACAGCATCAGATCTCGACTCCTGTCTCACACCTGGGTGTCTTGTGCCTCCAGGCTGAGCGTCCTTGAGTGAGGATGTGTCTGTGGGTCTCTGGTGCTTGGCAGACTGAACATCCTGGATCTTCCCCAACTCCGCTGGCTCAGGTTGTAAAGAGTTGGCAGAGCGGCGTCCGTGGCTCTCAGGCTGCAGCTTACTCTGCTGTCTTACATCTCCCATATGTCCTTCCACTTGGGTTTACGATGCTCCAGATTTTCCCACCTCGTCCGGCCTCCTGCTTGGAGTTTCAGACGGCCTTCTCCACATTGTTCTGCTTTTGGTTCCATTTCCTGCCAGTTTCAGAACTCTGAGCGGCTGCCTGAATTTGGCGGGTTTTGGCATTCTGTGCAGCTCCTGTCCAGCCTCCTCCTGGCATATTTAAGTAGTTCAGAACACCTTCGCCGCACATCCCGATGTTACCGAGGCAACGTGGGAGTCCTTCTTCTCTCCAACCTTTCAGCCTAGAATTGGGTGATGAAGGACGGATCGTTTTCCTTCTGATACTACTCAACAAAATGTTGACTGAGAAGGCTTTTTTGCCAAATTTTGTTGATGTGTAATCAATGTAACAGTGCCCTCTACAGGAGGACATGGCTGACATTGCAGCATTAGAGTAATATGTTATAAATTGTATAATGGTGGAACGAGGCCATCCAGGATCGTATATATCGGACTAACGTCGACTATAAAGGATGATATTTTATGTTACGACAACAATGATAAGAATACGGTTTTATGTTCAGTATTGTCTGCAGACGTAGCGTAGGAGTCGAAAGTGCCTGAGACCAGGTTGCAGAGATAGGAGATAATAGAGATGGGACGGTGTCACAGAGTGTATATACATTAAGTGTTATAAAGGGGACAAGTGGACATTTTGGCCCAGTAGTGAAGACAGAGGAGGGTCAAGGTCACAAATACAACAGGCACCATCAGCTGAGAACCACAAATATTCACAGAAGAGAAAATCTGAAATCTGCCTATTATTTTTAGAGAGACACACACACATATACACAGCCTCGGGTCCAATGATACATAAGAATCCATAACGAGACAGAGAGTGGAGATAAGAGGGTGGAATGGACAGAATGATATAAGATGAAATAAGTGATGCTGAGAGCCAGCTGGACAAAATGGAAGGACAGATGGAGGGGCTTGGTGGGGTGGATAAACACTTCACACACACACACATTTACCTGGCTCCATCCATTCCTGTATATGAAAGGCAGGATGAAGGCCACAGCACTTAGTATGACTGCCAAAACCATCACGGATCGATGGAGCTGCAGAGAGACAAACAGACAAGGTGTCAGGGTGTTTGTGAAGGAGAAACCAAATACACACACAGCAGGTTGGCACAGCGTCACGTTCAAGGTACACAAACACACCGACTAAACATCGACCGGCTTCAAATAAGAAATGAGGCAGGATATTCATTGATCAAACTGACCAAGACTTAAAAATGTGACATAAAGAATTACTGAGGTACGGAGCACAACTGATTCAACTCACGGCCTCAATAATTCATTATATCAATCGTGATCATTTTTAAAAAAAACGATGACCTGTTTTCATTTCTTTGCTGGGCAGATTTGTATCAAACTAATAACTTTTTTTATCCTAATTGACTTCCTTTTGGCCGACTCGTATCCAGCTGAGCATGCTGGATTTACATGTGCATAACTTTGACTAAAATCTGAAAATACAAGTCTACAGTGGCCAACGCGAAAACATTGAGAAAATGTATAAACAATAAGAAAATGCAAACGCATTAGGATATCATAAACACTTTCAGAAAATACAAACACATTCGGGAAACGCAATAGGAAACGCAAAGGCAGTAAGAAAACACAAACACATTAGGAAAACGCGAAGACAGTAAGAAAACGCGAACACATTCAGGAAACGCAATAAGAAACGCGAAGACAGTAAGAAAGCAAAAACACATTTAGGAAACGCAAACACAACACAACACAACACAACACAAACACGTTAGGAAAACGCAAAGACAGTAGGAAAACACAAACACATTAGGAAAACGCAAAGACAGTAGGAAAAACAATAAGAAAACACAAACACGTTAGGAAAACGCAAAGACAGTAGGAAAAACAATAAGAAAACACAAACACGTTAGGAAAACGCAAAGACAGTAGGAAAACACAATAAGAAAACAAACACATTAGGAAAACGCAAAGACAGTAGGAAAACACAATAAGAAAACACAAACACGTTAGGAAAACGCAAAGACAGTAGGAAAACACAATAAGAAAACACAA
>OMNV01008700.1:0-12315 GCA_900303265.1 Brotula barbata
GTGATGGGGGGGGGTAAAGTGTCACTAAGCGCATCCTCTGATGTAACTGTCACTTCTACATGCACTGCATTTGCATGTCCTATATGTGCATGCATTCATATGCATATATTTACAGGTGTCTGCATACATTTTGTTTTCTTGTGTGTGTGTAGATGAGTGTATTTACAGTAGGTGTCAGCGGGTACATTTTGTGTCCCGTGTATGGGCACGAGATGGAATTCACACAGGGACTCGCAGCATCATCATCATCATCATCATCATCATTAACCTGACAGCTGACAGGAAAATCTATATCAGATCTATAACTCCATTCTGCTGTTTTTGTTCCTTTCTTGCATCATCCAACTCCTTTGTCTCCCCCAAACCGAGGCTGAGCCACGACACGCCATGAGCTGTCCATGGATACCGTCAAAAAATGCAATGAAACAAAGACAAAAAGTCAATATGTGGACACGCCGCGGCATACTTTCTTATTCCAGACACTGCAACAGACATTTACCTTGTCCGCGTGCCCGTCCCCGTCTTTTTTTGGTGCATCTCTCACTTATGTGTCGGTCTATAATGTTTTTAAACATTGTCTGTTGCCTGCCCTTCGCTCCCACTCTCTCCCTGTCTCTCTCTCTCTTTATTCTTACAATCCTTCCAGGCAGGGAGGGTGATGCCACTGTTCAATTCAATAAGTGTGTGTTTTGTAAACACTCTATAATTATCTCAACTGGAGCTAATAGAATAGATAATTACACCTTATGCAGAGGCTTCTCCTCATCTCTTTGTCTTTCCTCTCTTTGTTCCTACTGCTCTCTCTTTATTTTTACCTTCCTCCTTTCTCTCCAACTTTTCCTACTCTGCTCCATCACCAAGTAAACTTCAGTTTTCTAGACTTTGTCAGCTCTTGTTTCATCATTATCATTTCTCTGTGATGAATCTAAAGTCTTAAAATGCTCACCGTTTGCATTCTTATAATTAAAAACATTAACATGGTTCCCTCACCAGTTTCCCAGTTGTAATAATAGTTTGTGCAAATTTAAGCACATTTTTTCTTGTTGCCAACAAACTACAAGACATTTTATTACTTTTTTCTTTTCTCACAAGCAACAACCCGACTGTCGCCAAGTGAAGGATGTAAATGTCTCAGGCAGCAGCTTTTTCTCTTTGTTTTCATTATTATTTTTACACTGTTGCTGTATTATGAATTTCCGTCCTGTTAGTGTTGTGGTTCCTGTAATAAAAGCCAAGTTTTAATATTTTCTGTCACATAGAGGAAAGGGAATTATGAAATGTTATTCAGTCAGTCATGGTTACAGATATTAATACAGATAAATGAAATTTGTTTGACTGGCAGACACATTATTAATACACCATGTCGGCTCACTTTTTGACACCGCTTGCGTGCCATACACAGACCTCTCTGCTGGAGCCAAACTTCGACGGGGACTCTCGGTCTCTTCAGTTTCAGAACAATGCCCTTTTAAGGATTGTACTGAAGGTGATCTATGATGTCATAACACATATGGACTGTAGAGATGTGGATTTACAAAACTAAAAATCGATCTGTAAATCAACCAGACTCTCCTTTCACCGCCGCTAAGAATCATGGGTCTCCAGACAAAAGCCCATTTTTAGGATGGTGGTCCAGGATACTCTGAAGCTGCTTTTGGTGGACTGGGAGAAGTCAGCAGAAGTTCAGACTCACTGAAGCCACCACAGCAAATCACATGGGAGTGCAAAAGTAGAGAGAAACTTCATGTCTAAAAGAAAGTGTCAATACAGAACTTGTGACAGGTGTCTCAGTTTAATAAAGCCAGAGATAAGACCTTATGACCGGTGACAGGGTCTCACTCTGACACGGGCCTCCATCAGAGACAATAATGTCAACACCCTCGGTAACAGACCCAAATTGACAGAGATGATGAAGGGCCGAAACTCATTAGCAAGGACTGACAGACGGACAAAACGCCCAGTCAGAACCACTCGGGCTGCTTGAAGGGATGAGGCAACATTTCACTGATCTATGGAACAGAGAGGGATGCCTCAGCCTCGGGGTAAAACATGGGTCCAAATTAGATTCCACACTCCCAGCAGTGCCCGTGGCTACACCATGACCTATGTAAGGGAGGTCATTATTGGGAGGAAATGGAAGGAGCTGGAAAGAGGAGGATGGGGAACGTATGGAAGAGGGAGAGAGAAAAGAGGGAGGGAGGAATTCTAATTATTCAGTGTGTGTTTAACCATCATTTGGCCATCAAACAGACATCCATAGTACGAGTGCTCTTAAATTTGACCAGAGTAAATGAAAGACTTTGCCATCCAAAGCGTCTGCAACCGAACGGACGCTGAAAAGTAAAAGATCTGAAAAAGGCAGAGCGGTTAATGGCAAAGACGAGAACAGAAAGCAATAAATATCCCTTGGAAGTCAGATAGGAGATCTCCCTGGTGTGTTTCACGCACCACACGAGACAGCTTCTCTCATTCCATTTGACATGGTACTCTTTGTATTTGTGATTTCAAAAGCCATGTGGCATGAGCAAATTTCCGACAAAACGCTGACATTTTTCAAACAGACGCAGCGTTTGAGTCAAAGTGCGGATGATACGAGCTCCCCCAGCACGACAGGAATAATAAAGTCAGAGTCGGCCTTTTTATCTTCAAGTCTTACTTCAAGTCTTCTCATGATCGTGATTACGGTCTGATTACATACTTTTTAATAATCGTCTCTGCGGGGGACGGTTACCACGGATACAGCCTTGGCTTTAACGCCGCGTGTGGCTAACTGCTGTAGCTGGGACATCACCGGGTGATTTTTCATTAACTGGTCATAAAGACGGCGCTGCGTGGAACCATTACAAGTGAGCTCAGATCTTCTTCCGCGGAAAGGCAATATCCAGAAAGAAAGAGACGATCAAGAGAGACGGAGGAGACGCGAGCGGGAGAGAGGAGCTGGGATTGAAACGGGAGAGTGGAAGGTCACCGCGGAGGGAACCAGGAGGTTGGAAGGACGTTCAGAACGAGAGAGCAGGAAAGAAAAGGAGACGACACCGCAAGAGACTGGAAGAGAAAGCACAACACAGGGAAGTATATATATATACTGTATATATATGTATATATGTGTAATGCTTCATGGTTTCACAGATCTGACATCAGCGTGTGGCTGCAATTTTCACCTTTTCTTCCACATGACTTCACCTCACAACGGCAATTATTTCAGCCTTTGTTTGCCAACTTATTCATGACACAGTGCACCCAATATATCATTTTAGTACAAATCAGGCACATTTATTGCAGATCCCTAAGAACTTGTTAATCCCGCACTATAGTTAGACAATGCAAATATAACACATCATTAATGTAAACGGGGAATAGAAATGTTGGGATTTTAGGACGTAGCACGTAACCGGGCGACTGCTGATCCGTCAGCGTGATATACAGTCATGTGATCCAAAGTTTTATGGAGTCAGTGTGTGAGAAATGGCAGGAAACAGACGCGTATTTGGTATTAGGGAGGCTGAGTCACTGGGGCTGTTTTTAATGAGTCTCCTCGTCCTAATTAAATCCATTTGAGATTTACAGCAAATCCACGTGACCCGAATGCACAAACAGCATCGCAGTGACAATCCTGAAGCTGGATGATCTGTATCATACTCCGTTTGAGCCATAGGACTCTACATTTGGACACAGTGGCTGAGCTCAGACAGGACACTCAGTTTTAAACTTTGTGTCAATCTGGAGGATTAAATGCTATATTCACAGCGTGGCAATTTTGCTCAACCGTGTAATCTAAGACGGCGACAGTCCGCATTTAACGTACGTACACAAAGGCAAAAGTATACGGGAGCAAACGATGTCACGCCAGTCAACCAATCAGCCACAAAACATTCGGCCATTTTTCACTGTCACCGCACTGCTGATGTGATAAAAAACTGAGATTATCAGGATTGTGCGAGCACGAGGGAGCACAGCAGGGGATATAAGGAAGAAACCAAAATAATGATCGTGATTCGTTCCCATGATTTACAGTTTATTACCTCGTTTTGTTAAATCTGTGAGCCTAAACAACATATCACCTCCCAATGTTTTATTCATGTCGTCCGCACCAGTTAAAATGATGGAAGAAATCGCCACGGCAATTAACTATTTTGTGCATAGGATTAATACATTTTAGACAAGTTATGAATCATATTCCCACCTCGCTGTTTTTCCCCTGCCAGGCTCCGTTGGAACCGCACACTCACAGCAGCCATCGGGCGTACACACACTTATCAACAGGTGGAAATCGGCCTCACCCAGATGAACCTCTGCTCAAGCCGTCGGAGCAAAACTACGACTCCGATGCTCTGTTTGATGACATCACTAATTCAGCTACGTTAGGCACTGTGTGGTCACAAAGACAAAAATGAAGCCACGTCATAGACTGGCAGCGTTTTTATCGTGCACGTCCAGTGGAGAGGAGGTCTCTGCCTCCTTCCACCTGCCCAACCAGTGTTCAATGAAGCAAACTGCAACCGTTAGTCCTGCTCCTCGGCCCGCGGAGCCCTGCTGCTTTAATATCCTACAGCATAGTTTACTGAACTCTCAAGATGTAATTCACCCCCTGATCGCACCGTAGAAATGAAAAGCGGCCCAGCTTTGTGTCCTGACAGCACCGCGTGAGAACCCGGTGGGTTTGAGTGAGACCGCGGACTTTTGGAACTTGTGAAACATCATCGTCATTAGAGTTCTTTGTCGGTAACACAAAGGCTTTAATTAAAACAAGCTGCACGTCTCCCAGACGAGCCTTCCGACAGCAAACGGAGCAGCGTTCCATACACGCAGGACTCCTTTAGTCCTCGTAAAGCTTTTCATTCACGCCGCAATGTGGCCACTTACCAAACACTGATCAATGCGGCTACTTTACCACTGGTAGCTGAAATACCTGCTGTGACATTTCTGTGCAGGAAGGGCTGACATGTGTAATATGCTAATAAGGTTCAACCCTCTCGGAGGCCTGCAGCTACAGTTTGATGTGAGCAGCGCTGGGTTTAAAGCAGTTTGTAAAAAGTGGCATTTCCGCCGCGGTTCTGTTCACCTTTGCCCCAGGATTCACTTAACACTTCTAACATTTGGGGTCAACTGAGGCAGACAAACAAACTGTATCTCGAATACAAAATCACAATTTAGCCAGATTTTTGCAGCATTTTCTCATTACTAGAGCGAGGGTCATTATTTGGCAACCTTCACATCCAGCTGCCTGTAAACATCCATTTTCAGTGTCCTATAGTGCTTTGGCCCAATGCTTCTGGCAAACTGTGCAATAATAGTATTTATATAAGTTCAGTCCATGTCACACTGGGCCAGATGTGCATGTGTGTAAAATATCAGCAAGTGAGCTTCTTGGAGGAATGCGTGGTGAATCGCAGAGCTCGGATGAGCAGCAGTGATACAGGTTGTAGCAGCAGTCAAACTGTGAGGTTTGGGCTACTAAATTTCAGACTCCGGCAGAATTTCATCTTGAGCCAGAGGTGCACTGTCTTGGCTTGCAATGGATTTATCCTATACTGAGATTTAGGACCAGCCAGGGATGACATGGCCTGTAGGAGTCTTAATTTAAATTCATTCAGACTCTATTCTCGATTCTCTACGCCCTCTGTTCTGTAGTTTTAACTTCAGGTCAAGACTAAAATCAATGCGTGCTGGGAATTAATAAAAAATGCACACAGATCCATTTTTGATGCTATGAGTCTTACAGAATATGAACATAAGGAGGGGTAATAATGAAATTTTAAAAAAGCTGCAAAAATGTGAGGTGGTTCAACCCAAATTAACTGCTGGAAAACCAGTCCGTTGGCATGGCGGGCGCCGACATGGTGACGGCCCATTTATCATCGTAAAAACCTGGCGCGTAACGTTGTTTTACTCCTTAGAATCGTCGGCTGAATGGGTTTGAACAGCTACCAGACAGAAACATGGTGAAGAGCACCAACGAGCGAGTTGGCTACGAAACAGAAGGAGAGAAAAGAAACAGAAAGACTCACTTTAGCCAGCAGTGATCCTTCCAGTCGCCAGGTGGATGATTTGAATGCTGCTGTGTGCTGCTTTTTATAACGCTCCTCTGTCTTCTTTTCTGTCTGGATGCAAATACACAATGCACACACACACGAACAAAAACACACGAGAGTTTTCTTTTGGGACTTCAGCCATAATAGAGATTTGTGCATCTTTTCATAAACGTGACCTGAGGAAGGCCCGACCTCATATTGTGCTGGACATGGAGCCTGTATTGATTCCTTATTGTGGAGGATAGAGCTGCGTGGAGCGGTGGAGCCAAAGCCTCCTCTCCTGGTGCTCCCTAAGGAGGCCTTCTTTAAACTCTCCTGGGCTAGACTGTAGTCCAACACATTGTAGGAGCCAGGACCTGGACACAGTGAAGTGGGCCTCAGTGTGGGTTTGATGATGCAAAAACATGACACACTGCTCTGGCAAAGAGAGTTTTTATGCGTGTGTGTGTAAGTAATGTTGGCTTTATGATTTGGAGATATTCATGTTGGAGCTGCAAGGGTGTCACACCGTCTCAAATACACACAGACACACACCTAAAACCACCCCCCACTGTCACATATTCCTACAGGATTAGACAAAAGAGGCATTCAAATACTTACAGATTGGAACGCGGTTCTAAATGTGTGTGTGTGTGTGTGTGTGTGTGTGTGTGTGTACTGTGTTGTCCATATATTACACTGGCACAGACTCATTAACCAGCGTGTCGGCGAGGTATGAGTCAGATCATGAGGCCATTACGGATGAAAAATATCACACACTCACACACAATCCACTCTGCAGTTCAGCTGTTAATTGTTGGACAAATTACGAGTCGTGTTGAGCTCAAATCTTAAATACTGAATAAAATACATTCTTGCACGCACACTACAGTAACCCTAGCCATGTAATTATAAGAACCAAGCTGCTGGAATGAGTCCTGAACATGGCTGAAACAATGCTTGAATATTCAGATACAAGTCAAAAGATTTGTCACAAACATGTTCTTACATTATAATTTTTCTTTTTCTGTTCATGATCTAGACTCAAAAAACAAAAACATTCCCTATTTTCCGCAGATGCAATGCACTTTTTACTATTTCTACTACTTCTTTTAATAAAAACTTAATATTATTGCGTCCGAGTTGAAAAATTCCAAACAATTCCATCCGCACTCTGACCTGGCATGGATCCCTTCCTGTCGTTCGGAGTGAAGCGCACAGCGGTGATGCCAAATGGGCTTTTCTTGACTCCTGTGGTCCTTTTCAGCAGCTCCAGGGCACAGCGTGGGTCGTTGTATGCACCTACAGGGGGCGCCACCTCCTCCACGGGGCAAAACCTCTGACGCAAGGAGAAGAATGTTAGCATACTAACAACTAACACTGACAAGAACAAATGCAGTTGGACAAGGACATGTGACTGGGTATAAGAGCAGGGGGGGACAATGTAAACGCTACTCTCGTCTGTCTTCTTATATTTTATTCATCTCCATAAATCACAAAAAAACATAGCAACTGGAACATCTGCTCAATTAAAAGTAGAGCATAACTGACCTAAAAAAAACAAAACAAAGACGGTACCCAGAGAGGAGAGATGGGGAGTGAAAATGTGATGTGGTAAACAGAGATAATGATGTACACAATCAGGTATATAACGATGCCGTTTCTATCTCTTTTGTGCTATTTTCAGAGCTGACTCAGCTGCGGGAGCTGACAGTTACACTTCCAGTGTGCATAAATCTGTTTCTGATGTCCCATTATAACAACACTCAGGAAATCAAGGGACTGTTGTGTCCATCAACGTAGCTCAAGGTGAATTCCGTTCCCATCCTCAATCCTACCAGCCGGCATCTCCAATCCAACCAAGCAAGAATAAGCATAAGGAAAAACTTGGTTGGTCCCCTGGGGGACATTTGTGTTGGACCACGAGAGAGCCGAAAGCAGCATGCATAACAAAAAAAAAACAAAAAAAAAAAAAAAAAACACAGCATGCAGAAGAACAGAAGGACAGAAATGAAAACAGAACAAAGACAAAGCACAACAGAGATAAAATAATTTTCAAAAGATAAAAAAATAAATAAAGGTCTGAAATTAATCTATGGAACAGTTGATGTGGGAGTTATGAAAATCGTGTTAGTAATGCACTGCTGAATTATTGTGCATTTACTCAGAAGGAAGAAACGGAGGGAAAGATGTGGGGGATGTGAAATGGAGAAGAGTGTGACGACTTGAAGGGAACAAAGGAGAGGAGAGGAAGTCGATAAGCGCGCTGATTCAAGGCCAAAACATAATACTCGCTCCGCTCCCTCCTGCACGGGGGCTTGGGGCCATCTGTCAGTTCACTGCTGCCTTACTGGTAACGTTAAAGCTTCATTTGGGGCCACTTTTTAAAATCTATTGTTCATTTGCTCCAGCTTAAATCATCGAATTCAACGCGTTGCTATTTTTGTAGCAATTACGCTTGGTTTGTTTTGGCTGAAAACAGAGGAGAAAAAAAGAAATCTACCGAGTGCTGAGACACGCGTGGAGACATTTCTGAGTAGATGTGCATATTTGAAGCATTTTCTACTCAATTTGTAAATTATTATCATCACCTGGTGTAACTTGGTAGATTTAATAAATCATATTCAAAGACACCAAAGTGAGGAGAGGGACAGGTGAGGAGTAGGAAAATGAAAAGGAGACAGGAGAGGATGGGGGAAGGCTTGGAAAGATGAAGAAATGAGGAGGAAATGAGAGCAGATAGAAAGTAGCGATGGAAGGGAGGGAACAAAACGGGATGGGGATGAGAGGGAGAGAAAGGGGAAGGCATGTCTTTATAAAATACCGGATTGATGCTTTGATATCGGGGAATGAGAAAGTCAAAGGGAGGGGGAGAGAAGATGACTGGAACATTCCAGCTGTTCTTATCTTCCACCCATTCTCCCTTTCCTTCCTCCTCTCCCTCCTTCCATATTTCCCTCCATCCCTCCGCAGGATAAAAGAGTCAGACGGAACTGCCCTCATAGGGAGGCCGAGATCTGAGGGAGCTGTCACTCTCAGTTCAGCGGCGGAGATGACTCGTGACGCGTGTGCACGTGCACGCGCCCAGATATTCCTCGGTGAGCGTCGGTGCTGACTTCACAGGGTCGATGCAACAACACAGCATGTGGTCAGAGAAATTAGGTCAGACCAAAGTCACACACACACACACACACACACACACACACACACAAGCCAAATATATCCTGGAATATTGCATCACTTATTCTCACCAGGAAACCAGCAAAATGTTTTATGTTTGAGATTTTTTGCGTCTGCGTTCGTATTTCCATAAAGCGTCGACCTGTCCGTCCGCTGTCTGTCTGCAGACAGCCGTGAGCTCCCCTTTCTTTGTGTCTGATTGTGCACATCCACATTCAAACTGTGTCAGAGTGTTAATTAAGACATCAGTCAGACGATTTCACAGAAGTGAATCTGTGGAGCCGTGCCACCGAGGAGTTCAGATATTCCTGAGACGTAAAAAATATGCATGTTCACATCCTTCATCTCCTCTCCTCTGAGTCTGTTAATAAACTCATCTTCACATTCACCTTCTGAAGAAGCACTCCACTCCTCATACATCAATTAAACCAGCTCAGTGTTTTGGATAATGAAATCCAATCTCCATTGAGGAATGAAATGTATTTTCTCTTATAGTTCGCTGAAAATACTGGAAGCATAAACTGATTGTTTAGTACGTGTACAGGGCATTACCGTGGAATCCTTGAAGAATAATAACAATAAATGTATTATTAAAGTTCTTTACAGTAGCCAGTTAACTTAATACCCACAACAATCTTCCATCCCACAGGCAGAGTTATTCTATTTACTTAAACATTCAGAGGCCGAATATCAGCACCTGGCCAGCGGTAACACAGACAAGATAAAAGGAAATAAAATAATAAAAGGCTTTATTTAACATCGAGCAGTGTAAAGCTTTTCAGACCTAAAAGTGGGCAAATTGCACTCTGCACTGTAGTTTGATTTATTTGATCTTTTTCTGGTCCCATTACCCAGTATATTACTTCTATTTTCGTGTTTATTGTTCAGATGTTGTTAAGATGTTGGAGTATTTGTTCATAATGATGTTTTTACTCTGATTTCGGTGATTTCCTCTAATGAATTGTGGTAATTCATCTGCATTTGTGCGACATTGTGCTTACCTTTATCCGTGTTGTGTCTCGCGCCACGAGATGTCTCATTAATTACCTTCCAGGGATTTAATAAGGTTGTACTTGAGCGAGTTCAACTGACTGAAAAGAGTCCAGATTAGGCGGCTGACACACAGTGAAGAAGAAGACTGTGATAATACAATTTAAAAGTTAAGAGCGGCGGTATTATCAAGCGCACAAAAGCTCAGAAGCTCACAGCAACACGCGGAGCTACTTCAGTACGTTTCATTCAAGAGAGCTTTTCTCCTTCAACCGTTTGTTTAGATCAAATGATACTCGTCTGTTTTTATTGTGCGAACACAAGAGCTGCAACAACATTACAAGCACGAATAGAATAAACGAATTGAATCAAGACCGTATACAGCCATTCAACCATCTAATGTTTGTGCACAAATCTCAGACAAACATGGACTTCACCCAAATAAATGAATACATATTTCTTTTAACAACCGAACGAGGCAACGGTGCCTTTGTTTGCGAGAGACAGGAATTTATTTGAAATATATTTGTTAATTGCGCAAATCTATTATAGCACCTAGCAGTGAAAAGTTTCCCATACAGACAAGTGAAAGTGATGTGTGACTCTTTCAGATACGGCGAGGTGTCGAGAGATTCCTGTGGCTTCTGAGTCAGGTGCTGCTGGATGCCTACAAGTACAAGGCAGGAACGAAAAAGCTGCTAAACAAAGTTTCTGATGTCAACCAAGTGAGTCACTCTACAGAGAAAAATGGCTCCACGCTGGCAGGAACAGAGCGGTGAAAGGCAAGAAACCAAGGAAAGAGTTTATGTTTAGTCCGTACCTCAGTGTGAGAGAGGAAGGAGCAAGTGGGCATCGCTGGGCTGCCACAGGATGTCAGCGGCTTCTCAAACTGACCTCTGATGTGGTACTGACCTGGGCCCGGAACCCCCTGTTGGGAAGCAGAATGGACTTAATATAGTAGTGGAACGAATTTACTTAGGTAGCTTTGGCAGGATCAGCTTTCATTCAGAAGGGAGCAGGGAGTGAGGAAATGAAAAATAAGGAAAGCGAAGATGTGTTTTACATTGGCCCGACAAAAAAAACACACTTCTTCTGTGCAGGACTAAAAGGAAACGGATATGAAAAGATAAGGGGAGTCCTGTTCCTTCTCCACTTTGTGTTTATGGTTTTTATGCTGAAGAGAGAGAAAAGTTTTTTACTATCTGGAAAGAAGCCTACATCATTTTTTCTGTATAATACTAGTAGCCACCAGACTTCACACACACACACACACACACACACACACAGTGCTGTACGAATTACTGTGTAGCATGTGAGCAGGCCCACCAAAACATTACAGCACATCAAGTCGTTCCCCTGTTAGGGATCGCTGCCCTCCATCTCCTCTGATTGAACTGATTGAATTTCTTCATTCATTGGAATATTCTAGTATCATACAAAACATGTTCCTGTTCATCCAGTTGTCTCTGCTCTCTGTATCCATTTTGTATTTGACTGAAGATATAAATTGTGATTTTTGACATTGGTTTTGTTAGCTTGTGCCTGTTTGTTGTGAAAGTCTGTCTCTTGTCCTCCATAGGGCAGCAGCAGTCATTAGAACCAGACTGTCTGCTCAAGTCTAGAGGTAAAGGTGTTTGTCCTGAATGCAGCCACAGTGGATAATGACCCATCTGGTCTGTGTGTGTGTGTGTGTGTGTGTGTGTGTGTGTGTGTGTGTGTGTGTGTAAATCTGAGCCGTGGTTGAGTCACTAATGATGATGGTTGGAAGTGCAACCTTGATAGTAGGGGGTCCAACCACAGCATGGGGCACACCCACACATATGAGCGCACACACACATACACACACACACCAATGCAAACATGTGTAAGTCAAAAGTTTGTGCAAAGTCACAAGATTAATTGCAAAACGAAAAAAAAAAAAAATATATATATATAGTATAGTAGACATGTCAATCCTCTGCCTCAGTTATCAGTTACCACATATTTTATGCGGAGAAGAAGAATGCAATAAACATCAACACAACAGCAGCCAACAAACAATATCACCAAGTAAATAAAATAAAACATTAACCAGGGGAGAGACAGGACGTCAAAATGTACAAGGAGCAGCGTTGGTTCAAGTCCCTGACAATGT
>OMNV01008700.1:16314-37340 GCA_900303265.1 Brotula barbata
CACTAATGGACCTCGCCTCACGAGCACGAGTAAGAACACTCAGACACACACTCGTGCCAATTAATGAAAATACACACGTGCAGAAATGAACACTTCATTTTCATTAATGGACATTGGACTTGGACATGAACTTGAGTATGTGTGTATTCACCCTTACCAGCGGTGGATTGTAGTAGGCCGGCCCCAGGGACGCGTCCCTTGGTGGGGGCCGCTGCTTGCGGAGCACACCCTGGGTATCCTCCTCGTAGCCATGGGCCTGGCCCGGGGAAGGAATGGATGGAATATCTGACTGATGAACCAGCCGGAGACTTTTAGCCTGGAGCCACTGTGCAGAATGAAAACAAGGAAAAAGACAGAGAGAGGAAGAGAAGTCAGCCTTGTGATGGAAAAGGATGCCCCGGCTTACAAAGTAGCTGAGCAGTGCCTGGGGCCAAGATAGTGTGAGAGGGAGGGAGGAGGAGAGGGAGGGTCAGAAACAGAAAGACGTGAAGAAGAAGAAGAAGAAGAAGAAGAGGACAGGGAAGGAGTGAGGAGATGAAGAGTACTGAGCGAAGGAGGTAAAGAGGTAAGAGAAGGAGAGGAAAAGAGAGAGCGGTGACACGGGGGTCTCCAGGAGGAACGGACAGAAGCCATCTGTTGACACAAACAGCTCCAAACTGGCAGCGCGTGTTTGGGAGAAAGAACATGATTATTTGGATCTGGTGGTAAAGATTCTATAATCCTAATCTTAATCTTAATCCTAATCTTTGTGTTTTGTATTAACTCAAAGTATATCTAACGAACGGCGAATGGAAGGAGCAAGACGACGATTCCACCACGTCTCTGATTTTGCTCCTCAGGTGGACTTCATGTTCCTTCGCCATCATTAAAAATGAAGCTGGAGGATCTAGACTGGGTGGCGTGATCCAAAATGACTACGTGATGCAGTAAAGTAACATGCTACTTAGAAATGCGTAGGATAGAGGATTTTGCCGGGTGTGTAACTGACTGCATTGGAGAAGTGGACGGCCCTTCCAGCTGTAATTTGGACCAAGCATTCCCCTCTAACGACTTGAAGTGCCCACCTGTAATAGACAGTATCTAACGGCTGCTAATTATTTTCTGCCTACTCCTTAATACCTGCAGATTGTCGATGATCGGTCTGAAAATGGCAGAGCTGCCAAAGATGAGGCTTAAAGGGCTGGCAAGGTCGAGTCTTTATGTCTGGCAGGCGGCACTTTTGGAGACGGCAACAAGGAAATGATATTCATATTCTTCTCTGAACAGAGGTGTCCCATACACACTGCCAAACGGTCTTCAGTCCGCTGTGTTTACAACATCATATTTGGCCTCCAAATGAAGGTGGAGATGTAATAATCCTCTGATTGGAGAGAGTGGAGAAGTATTTAAGGTCAAACTCTCAGGTCAAACTGGACCATTTCTGTGTAATGAGCTGGCAGTAATGGGGAAATTGCCCGTTTACTTTGCCCTAACAACTTTGACCATATGCCTACCATTTTCCTGCCAGGCTTTCCATCCCGCCCTGCATCAGCCGAGACTGCCCTGAGTGCGTTTCCCGAGGCGGCCTCGACATCGTAGGCCCCGGGGCCCGGCACCTCCGACGCTACCTGCTCAAAACGCTTGGAGCGGTTCTGAAGGCTCCGACCACCCTGGATTTTAATCTGAAAGGAGAGAATGAGAGCGCAGTCAAGAGGGTTTTCCTACCAGAGAAACAGATGTCACAAAGACACATGAACATGATTTGAAAGTCTTCTGCCTGTGGCCGTATTAAATTTTGACTCCTCCTCTCTTAATTAGCCGCATTAAGATTATATTCTCCTTCTGTTCCAACCTCACAACGACCTCAGTCAGGTCTGTTGCTGCTTTCGTGGTCCCTGCTTAGACCAAACACACACCTTGGGCAGAACTTTAGGTAACGGTTCAACTCTGTCCTTTGTTACCTTGACCTGTGAGCAGTCGTACTGTCCAGGTCCCGGCATGGCGGCTCTCTCAGCGGACCGACTGAACAGGGACCGTCTGCTGGCCAAGGACAGGAACGGAGCATAGCTCGCTGAAAAACAGACAGCATGTGCCAAACTAACGGTCATTAGATTCATCCTGGATATATTTAAATGTTACACAGATTATGTGGTCACTTAAAGTTACTTCAACTCAATGTCAAACATACGTTTGAATGTTTATCCCTAACACGTTCTTGTTTATTTAATTCCTTGGATCGCACAGGTGATAAGCGCATTTAGGTCCATTTTCTATCGTTTCTGGTGAATAGTCTAAAGCTCTCGCACGTGTTTTTCATTTAATCTCGATCGTAAATCTCACCTGGAAGTGTATTGTCGTAGTGGGTGACATCATATGATCCGGGGCCTACTGTGGCCGAGGTGCTGCCGGCGGTCATCAAGGTGACTCTTGGCGCTCGTCCGTACATCCCGAACACAAAATGTCACTTAAAAGGGACGTCAGCGTACTTTTTAAATCACTTTCAGAGACAGGGAGAACTCCATTGGTGTCCCGCTGTCTGCGTCGCGCCTGTGCGCATTCCGCGCTACTCTTCATGCGTCGTTGCTTGGATACCACAGTTTACTGTCGCGTTCAGTGACAGGACTGTGCCGACTGAAAACAACGTGCTGAGAACAGCAGAGGAAGAAGGAAAGAAAGAAAGAGTGTGATGATAAGTGAGAGTGCATTTGTTTCCAGCTGTTAATCAGATTGTAAAAGTAGTCCAATACTACCATCTAGTGGCTGAAATACATATGACAGCCGTGTGACATGTAAACGTCAATCTTTTTTTTTTTAGCAAGATTATTCAAAGGATCAATCCAGCCTGATCAAACCAGTTTCAGCAGCTCAGGCCTGCTTGTTTCTGTGGTAAACACACTTGTGTCTGGCCTTATTGTGCTATTCTCCCCACCCTCAATGTGGTTTTAAACTGGATAATGAGAGCCCGAGGGAAACCATGCATGTAACTGCAGACTATTTGAAACAGGAGCAGTCTACATCTTTAGTTGGCTTTTCTGTCGAGTCTGTTAAACAGGAGGTTTGTCCTGCATGTAGAAAACAATAATAATGGCAAACACTGTGGATACAAACATCAAAATCAGGGAACAACCCCTTGAAACTGGAGCTTGACCTGGAAATGTGGAACAAAACACTAGCCTAGTCATTATGTTCTGACTGAAGCCTTGTTCCACCCACATCAAATGAGCAAATTTTCCCAAGTAAAAGATAACATGGGCTGTTATAAGCTTGTCATTTTATACTACATTCAAATGGATGGCAGGCCGCTGATTCACAGTGTGTGATAACAAGTAATACGACACATCACTCAAAAGATAATAATACACATTTCAGAATCTAAAAAAGAGGTGTTCTAATTAATAACTTTTTAGAAATGCAAATAAATGTCACAGAAATTAAAGTCTTCAAAATGAGTAACCTCTTAATCACAGTTAAATCAATCAACCAATAAATCAATCACACTTCGTTTGGTCGTTTGGGGTTTTTTTTTAAGATACATTCAATGGGCCTCAGCTCATAACCACATAGAAATGTCATTTCAAAATATTTCATAATTTCTAGAGACATTTTCAATTTAAAATAATAAAATCCGTCACAGCAAGCCCTTACTTTTTCATTATTTTTCTCTAAAATTCTCTTTATTCCCGATGCGCCTTGGGTGGTTTTACACAGATTGCCTCAGAATGGATCTTCATGCCTTTGGCATGTTTGGAGACTTTGAGTATTCCACAAGAATTCAAAGATAAATGTTGATGACAACGTAACCATCGCTGGTAAATTAGAAAATTTAAACGAGCTGTTGACAGAGAATGTTAAGACTTTGTTACCCGAAGGCACATTTTGATGAGAAGCCAGCCAGAGCAGAAATTCATGTAGCTATTTAGTCATGAAGCGTGGCTTGTTGTGTCCATTATTTGTTGAGCTAACAAAAAACGGCAGACGTCTTTTTTTACCAGCAGAGGGCAGCAGAGAGCTCGTGGTAAATTTGCCTGCCTGTAATTCGCACCAACACAGGTGCTGCCTTAAAAAGATGTTAATAGCCCAAAAGTTATATTGCGTTACAAAGCATTTATCGGGAAATTAATTAATCCGTAATAATGATATATTAAAGGAGTATGTTTCAGATGTTTTTAATTCTGCACCCCATGTAGCCTACATAGTATGGATCTACATCTTTGACCCGAATCTAAAGACTTTGTATGTTAAAATGACCTATATGCGTATCAATCAAAATAATTAAAACATTGATCAAGCTGTATAGAAGATGTCCCGGAAGAGGCTTCACAGCCAAGTGTGTTGAGAATGTGTCGCGTCTCGAGTATTCCGCGGAACGGGACATCTGCTGATCAAAGCTGTGAATAACGGAATAAAAATGAGAACCACGATGTTAACAAAATATTCCCCCACTTTTCTCTCCATAATTGATAAACGATTACCGCCGTACATTATAAGAAGTAATCGTCACATCCGCTTCTTATGTGGCGTTAAGTCATATAGGGGGTTTATGGAGTGACTACACGGGGATGAATGCAAACATTAAAATAACCTTGTTTAACATTATTGATGAAAATACTTCTACTCTTGCGACCTTTTTTCCGATGGCTTTATAAAGAACAGAGCAGAGGTGTTTGTTTTTTTTTGCCTTTTACGGTCCGTTTTGTATCCCGGAAACTTTCAAAGCTCGGCCTGTCAAAGACACCGGTCACGTGATTCACAACCAACGCAAAGTAACGCAGGTGTTGCTACGTCATCAGCCACGTGATTACTGGTAGAGCGAAGGGGAACCTCGGCACGGCGCTTTGAAACAAATACCCCCACTGTCAGACGCAGCATCACCAATTTCTTCGCATTTGTGCTCGTCGTCGCGGTGATTTAATGCCATGAAGGTTATCAAGTTTGTCGCGCTTCTCTCCTTGTTCCTCTTGGCCCTGCTGTGCGCTGCCGAAGCGGCCAGGAGCAGGACCAACCAGAACAGCTTCCGACGGGCGGCTAATGGCATCTACCAGACCCTGAGCAATGTGTTCGGGGAGGACAACATCCGAGGACTGTACAAGGTGGGAGACACAATGCACACATGGCCGCTCGTTTTTCGGGTGTAAACCACGATTATATTTTGTCGTTTCCCGGGCGGGGTGTAACGTGGGCAGTCCGATACTAACCGGAAAAAAAGCGCGCCCGGCCTGGCTGACTGTTACACGGATGCCATTTTGAAAATTCGCCGTTATGCAGCTCCAGCTGATGTGAAGTGATGCTCTTTAATTCCTAATGTATGTACTCAGCCCAGCTGCTGTATCCAAGGCACGTTAATTTAACCTGAGAAAGCTTCAGCTGCCGAGGTAACATATGCATTATGCTGTATTTGGTTCAGCTGCACTTCCTGTATTCAGACGGATGAGGGTAGTACTTTCGACACAAATATAAACTGATGATATATTTAGGTTTTTAGACATAAATGTGTCCCAAAGGGGATTTTCTCAACACCGAGCGTGTCCCTTAATAATAAAGATTTTTTAAAGATTTATTTCATTTTTAATTCCAAAGTTTCCAACGATACCAGATACTGTACCGGGGTACATCCCGGGAAAATCAATATAAAATGATATCCAGCACATCTAGAATAAAGAGAATTTTAAGGGAACTCAATAAGGCCATGGCTTAAAACTTTATTGTTATTATAAAGGGTGTTGGGATTTTTTTCCTATGTGGCATATTTATTAATAGTGAGTTACCAATGTGAAAAGGCCTAATAAATGTGTTGTAACTCATTTAAATAGCCCTGAACAGTTTGTCTTAAAGTCAATGAAATGACCTGTGTTTTAGGGGTTATGGTTCACAACAGTCACCTGAATCCTGGGAATAGATGACATTCAATCCCCTAATCAAATAGTCAGGTGATTAGTCTGTAATGAATTAATCAGTAATTGCTGTCCTAAATTTAACTCAAATTTAGGATTACCAACGGTTTTGTCAAACCTCATTTAGCTTCAAGTTTCACAATTTAAATGAAACTTGATTAGGAAAATACACCAATTAAATTAGATTTTCTTTCTCAAATACTAGCAATAAAAATGACATTATTTACATAATTTTCCCTGATGAGTAATAAGTGATTGTTGTTAACTTAAAATCAAGAGAAAAATGTTACGGTACTAAAATAAGTATTTAATACTGGATAAGACGCTGAAGAAACCTATTTTAACCACAAATGGGCATAAAATGTATATCAGTAAAGTTCTTTTGACCACATCTCATACCTGCACATAACACTGTCTAATAAAAGCTGCCAGTAGAATTTGAAACTTGCCTTTGTTAGTCCTTGTACTGACCAACATGAGACCGAGCTGATAGAGCAGTTTTGCATAATAGCTACAAAACGTATCAAATTTTGACTGTGCGCTCAAAACATAATGGCTGTGACCCCTCAAGACCCAACCTATTGAGAACATACTCAGCAACCTGTGATGGCTCGTAGGGTCAGGTGGGTATTGTGACGGTTACCAACCAGAACCAGTTGATGCTGCACTGCGACCATCCTGTGAAGATAACATAGTTCTTACTGTTTCGGTCTCGCTTTCTAATCTCTCATGCCCTGCTGTTGGATCTAGTAAGGAAATTGAGGTAAACTTTCAGGAAATACCAGCTGCTTAAACAGATGCCAGACAGGATGTAGAGACAAATTGTGCTGTATCCCTCATGGTGTTACTTGTTACTCAGGTTTGTTTCCATGACAGTATTATGATGAGCTAATTATATACTGTTTGTAGAGCTTTATTTAATTTAAATATACCAACACTCCCTTGTTTGCTTTTATAGTTTTTGTCCAAGACAACAGAGAGGTTTGTCCATGGAGTGGACACTTTTCTTGACACCATTTGGAAGATCTGGACTGATCTGCTGGACGTGATGGGCATTGAATGTAAGTCCTCTATTTTAAGATCATTAGCTGCATATGGCTGTTCAACTGCTTCTTGTGAACTCTTCTTCAACAAATAAATAAATGATAAGGTTGACCCGAGGGCCCGTTAAGGACTCTGAATTTTCAGGGTCTTGAATTGTGGATTTGGGTCTAGGTAGAAAGATGACCAGCACTACAGAACGCAATCAATCTCTGCTGAATAAGTAGCATCCTTTGAACGGGCTAATTATGTACTACAGTTACAGGATTTAAAAAAATAAACAAGCATGACTGGCAAAAATTGCCGGAAGTAAGTTGGCAACTTACCTTAAGGGGTGGAATGAAGCCAGTCGGTGTATTCATATCTGTCCTTTGTTTATCTGTGGTCTTTTACATATGAACTCAAATGTCTCATCAGTGCGCCTCTGTTCCATTCAGATGTTTGCTGTAAAGTTTAATGTTTCCTTTTTTTCTCCTGTAGCATCAAACCTCAGCCATTACTTCAGCCCCACGTCTCTCACCAACTCTCCAGCTCGTGCCCTGCTCCTGGTGGCTGCTGTACTCGTGGCCTATTGGTTCCTATCCATGTTCCTGGGGGGCTTCTTTTACCTCCTGCATGCCATCTTCGGTCGCTTCTTCTGGCTGGCCCGCGTCACCCTCTTCGCCTTGTCCTGCCTCTACATCCTGCAGAAGTTCGAGGGCGACCCCGAGCGTGCGGTGCCGCCGCTGTGCTTCATCATGGCAGTGTACTTTATGACGGGTCCCGTTGGAGCGTACTGGCGCCGAGGGGGCGGGGCTGGTTCTTTGGAGGAGAAAATCGACCACCTGGACACGCAGGTCAGGCTGCTCAACATCCGGCTGAGTCGTGTCATTGACACCATGGAGCGTAACGCGGAGCAGTAGACTTGGGTGTTGAGGGTGTGAAATGGAAGAGATCTGCAGCAACACTACTGAGTATTCACACATCTGCTGTCAGATGGGGGACAGAATAGATTTGAAAATAATTTTCAGAATTTCAGTTATCTGAGTTTTGCTATAGATGCCTATGAATCTGCAGAAACAATGACATTGGAGCTTTTTTTTTTTTTTTTACATACTGTGTATCTTTGTCTCAGTTTTGAAATTTCTTTGCTGCACCTTTGAGGAGGAAATGAGAAAGATGTCTGTGGTTTCCTCATTGCAGGCCAAATTGTACCATTTAGTTTCCATGGAGAATCATCCAGGTTTAGGTTTAAAGTTTGGGTGTCTGGATACATGGCAGTGCTTATGCTAAACAAAGAAACATCATCTGTGTCTAGTTTTTGTAGCCTTGTGATTAACCCTGGGGGTTGATTCCCAAGTATTTTATTCCACAAACATTTTTCCCTTTTGGAAACATTTTAAGTAGGTCACAGGCTGGGTTAATGATGCAGACGTTATTTCTAATGTACAAACTCCTCAAGGTGTTGGATAAAATCATCTAGGATTCTAGTCTGAGCCATCAAGTTGTCATTCCATAGTAGCAATAGTTGATATCAGGACCTCCTTTTCTTATGTGAATATATGTGTGATCTGTGTGTTGATGAGCAAATGCATCTGGTTGACATACTTGAATGGGTGTGCATATGCATTTGTGTATTTTAAGAGTTAATTTATCAATTGGAAAAGCACTAAATGTTATATGTAGTCACCATCACACTGAAAAGGCAGATAGGTAGTAAATATCTCAGGGACTCACCCATTAATTATATAAAATTTGATATTAAACTTAAAGTATATTAATGATCCATTCAGTCACTCAAGTAGTTCGGATAAGGCTTGAAGTATATATTCTGAATCATGTTTATTTACTCAGTCTGGGGGAACTGCAGGTGCTTCCCGAACACACTGGCCTGGCATGATGAATTCTGTATTCTGTCATGGTTTAAATACTTGGCCAATTATGACAAACAGTGGTGTGTTGTATGAAAATATGTTGAGTCGTTCCAAAGCTTCATTCTAATATAAAAATACTGTTCTAGTGAGGTGTCTACTGTAGAATTAACAATAATCATATTACACTGGTCCATATTTATCTTAAAATCTCTCAAGACAATGTGCACACGTTTTGATATGATTTGCAACTTTAGTATAAATAAGATTAGTGTGTGACGCACAAAAAAAAGCTTCAGTGTGAATTCTGGATAAATTAAGTTGTACATTGTTACATTTTTTTATTCCTAAATGGTTAGAAGCACTCGGCAGCATTTCTTTGTATAACAGGCAGCCTGATTGATGCCTTTTGTTTCTGACACCCTGCTGTCATCATCTGTAGTTGATGGGAATTTTTATATCTTTATCAATTTTGCCTTTTAATTTATCGTTTACAGTTTCAGGACTCTGAGGTTTCTTACTGTTTTATTCCATCTTTTACATCACCCACATGTCCCTCAACCATCTCTCCATCGAAGCCTTCTCCCCCTTGCACAATTTCCTGTTGGGTCGTTTAAAGAAGAAAAAAGTAGACTAATGATAGTGTTGACTACATCAACACAGAGCATTTTATACCAACAACCCTTGGGCAGTGGATTTTTTTTTTAACCGACTGAGTCTCATTTAAAAGATTGACTTGAAGCCTGGGACAGTTAATTCTCATAAATTGTCAGTAATGGTGCAAAAGAGAGAGACTATGGCGAAGAGGTGTAATGTCTGAAATGATCAGAGGGCTCTTACAGAGGACAACACCACTAAGGCCAAAGAATTTAACCGTCCCCTTGACACTGAAGTTAACCAACTCCTCTGTAACCATTTATTTGTTGCTTGTACACTGTGCTGTGGGACACATTTTATTCCCCACTCCTATTCATAGTAACACCATAAAACGCCACTTCTGGGGGAAGAAATTGAGCCAAATGCCATATAACCACATAAATTATGATGACAGGCTTCTAAAAGTTTTGATTCTCAGTGGATTTTTTTGCGCACTGCTTGTAAACTCCATTTTTATTATATTGTAATTGTTCCAAATGTACTGAGTTTCTCACAACTACCCAGGTTGTGTTTTTGTGCGATGTCCTTGCATGTTGTCCTTTTTCATACAAAGTTTTTTGGTTTTCTTACATGATTATGTAGGTATAAAATCTTCCTCGCTTAGTGAATGTTAGTATTGAATGTGGGGGTGTATTTGGTTAGCTAGAAGATTGTAATATGAGCTGTGTAAGTGTTTTAACCAGTCTTATTTCTGTACCAGTGAAATTACCATTTGCACTTATAATTGTACTGTATACACCGAAACATACATTTTAAAGGCCGCTTCGCATTACAATGTACATCGTTTTACAGGTTTTCTCCCATTCCCTCATCTTTGAGTTGGAGCCATATTGTCCCTGGTGTGACTTAATATGTTTGAAATTATAAATCAGTCAGTATGTTGGAATAGGAAAAGAAAAGAAAAAAAAAAGAGTAAAACTTTAAATTTGCAGGGTACATAAGGATTTTAAAGAGTAAATTCATATCGAGTGATGAACCCCAGATTTCATGCCCTCCTGTGGTATGTTGATCTTTAGACTTTTTGTCAATATCATGCTTGTTTCCGGCCTCTTGTAATGTGTAGCCACTCCACCCTACATTGAAGTGAATCATGAAATTGAAGGAAGACGGTCAGAAGATATTATGGTGCTAGTTGTGAGGCACATATGATGTTTTTCTATTTCTTATGCGTTACCTTATGTGTTAGTGAAACAAATTGTATCAAGACTTGAATATTCAACAGGGAAATCTTAAGCTTTCCTCCAAAAATGATGTAAGGGACACTGTATACTAAAACCTGCCACTCAATCTTGTACTTATTTAGGACGCCAGTGTAAAGTACTTTTGACTGGCACCGCTCAGCATTGGACTCGATGCTAGATACAGATTATATTAATTCTTTGTTGATATGTCTTCTGAATGATTGTAATTACCCCAACTTCAATTATTCCTTTTATTCCATATAGCCTGTTTTTGATAACGTGCTGTGCCAATAATGTTTTTAATTACTTATGTGCTTTTAAAAGTTGGTGTAGGAGCTGTCATTTCCTTTCATTTCGTCCATCATTTTTTTAGTCTGATTTCTATCTCAGTATTCCTATAATTAAGGGATGGGGCATGCGCCCAACTGTTTTGCCTGCTTTTGAGTTTGTGTGAATCTGTGCAAATGTGTGTGTGTGTGTCTTGTATCAAAACATGTTGGCAGATAAATGGTTCTTTGAAAGTTTGAATGAAAATGAGGTCCAGATTTGAATAAATAACACCTCAGACTTGTCTGTTTTAGCATCATTATCCACAATCTTTCACTTTATGGCTTAACGTTTTGTGTGATTTTCAGATTAATCCGGAATTATCTTAATATTTTTGAAAAATAGATAAAATTGGCTATTTCAGATATGATTTGGCCTTTTCTAGGTAAACTAATTAAAAATTAGAAAAGAATTCACATTAGTCTGTCTAGCCGTAATACCATTGTCATTGCTTGTTTAAAACAGGTCTTTGTTACCTAGATTGCAGTGGGAAATCTTGAGCCAGTAAACACTGCATACAGATGTTTTGTGAACTATTACTAACATTAACAGTATGCTATAAAACTAAATAAAAGTAAAAATGGTAATCTACACAAATTACAATAGCAGTGTTTCTTCGCGTTTGAAAAGATTTACTGATCAGATTACCCACTACTGCCGTTCCTTTCGTGTGTGTGGTTTTTTCTGACATTTGATTCAACTATTTGTTTCCCTGCAGTATAAAAATCAACTTGTAGACACAAGCGATAAGCAATAATCACAGTCAACCTGTAAGTTATTAAAGGTATGCATAATGCAATCGTTATGTTCATTAACTTCACATTCTTAATATGATCTGCCTGATATTTTATGAAATTCTACTACTCTTGTTGCCATTTGTCTAAAATAAATCTCTGTCAACTGGTACTGATCAACTTGATCATATGACTTTTAAGTTTAATGCACAGGGTCACTCAATGATCTCAGATAAATGTAAACTGAATTTCACATGTTCACATTACCTGACTAATTACAGAGAATTTGAAATGCTGCCTTTTGTTTGTTCATTTATTTAAACAATAGCTTGCATAGTTATCTTCAAATTAAGACATCTGAATGTCAACATTTGTGTACAGCTTCAGTTAAAAAAATATCACAAAAATTCTATTGAAAAAATCTATCAAACTAACCAAAAACAAGCACGTTTGTATAGCATCGTATCACAGGTACAGGTTAAAGCTACCAACTTAACAAATGATTATTTAATGGACATAGACCGTTATTAACACATATGTTCTTGTTACTATTGTTTTGGTTATCGAAGCAACCTCTTGCTAGAGTTGAACAAATATAAACTGTGCCTAACACTTACAGCCAAGAAGAAAATATTACAGTTTTGGTATAAACTTCATTGAGGCTTAATCTCTGCCAAATTTAAAAGATGTGATGCAGACATCTCAGCTTATTTTGATTTCAATGAAAACAATAATTTAGTCTTCATTTTGCCTTCATAACGTAAAATGTTCACAAGCCTCGACCCTCCGGATACTAAACAGTTTTCAATTTTTGGTTGGAGCCTGTGGGTGAAATTTTTTAGAGCCCTTCATTTCAAATATTATAGTTACTACATTTTAAAAATAACATATGGTATAGAAGGAGCCTCTCTCATTTGGTACAAATTGTCAACGCTACTTCAAAAGGGCTTAAAAACTGTGGTAACAAAATCAATGCAGCATATCAATGAAGCATTTAGTCAGCTGCAGCAGTCAGAGGGTGTAAAACCGATAAATTCCCAACTCAGCTGGAAAATATCAAAGAACATTACAGGCAGTGTAAACCTTAAAAACCGTCTTTTATCTTTTCTATTTCTTTATCCATCCCCTGGGCCGTCAAAATGTGGATCACCAGCTATGGTATGTGATCCAAGGACCAATTATGACAGAGGTACTTATCAGAAATTGAACACATGCAAGATGACTTTTTGACCTGAAAGTTCTACTTCTGAAGTATCCTGAGGCTTCAAGTTGACCTACACACCAGTATCCCACAAGATGAACATTCACAAACTCTGTTAAACTGTTCGTCCCACATGCACACCAGTATCATCTGCTTCAGTATCTTTCTGTCTGATCTCTTCATTCGCTCATTTTTCACTATATGGCAGCGTAGCATCACAAATGTGTCTACAAAAATCTGTGAATTGGTTAAAAAAATGGAACTGACAGATGTCAGCATAAAGTGATGGCACCTTCTGTTGTGCTACTAGCTGATCATTGCTCAGGTTCAAATGGGTCGAATTCTTATGGGCTTTCAGAACCGTGCCACCACTTTCATATCCAGTGCAGCAGTTCCACCTGAACTACTCCCAGAACCCTGTGCTTGGTTTGATCCCTGCCCCAGCTCGATATGGTGGAGGCCACTGTTGAAGCTGGCACATAGTAGATTGGTGGGGTCACTGGGAGCCAGAGAAACCAGTGGACCAGCACCATCCAGAGACAACGTCCCTAAACAGACTAAACAAAGAGGGAACCGAAGGAAAAACCAAAATTGGAGCATTTGTTTAGAAAGACCATCATCATCATCATTTAAGTTCATATCTGTTTTGTATCACTTTTTCCTCATTACATTTCCACACAAGAGTGTATTACCTGCTGTATTCTGGTCCCAGATTTTGATGGAACTGTCATGGGAGGATGTTGCGATACAAGCTGTCCCACCACGAGCAGTAGGCAGAAACATACAGCATGCTGTGGTCTGGAGATGCCCCCTGTACTCCACAACCTTACAGCCAGGCTGACGGAGGTCCCATAGCTATAAAAATAAACACAATGCCAATGAGAACAGCCCAAAATATACACAATCTGTTGATTACCTCCAAACTATCCTCCACAAATATTCTCTCACAAACAATGGCCTCACCGTGGCTTCACAGCCCTGGCCTCCAAAGCCATTGCTGCTGGAAACCATGTAGTTTCCATTTGGAGAAACATCACAGTGGGTCTGGATGTACTGTTTAGCGGGAAATGTATTGGTAACTTGCCATGCCCGGCTGTCCCACACCCTGCAAACATACGCAAACACATTACTGTGCCAATACATGCACACATCGAAGCACACATCTGTGTGGTGTATGAGGTTTAACAGTCATACACATCTGCTCAAACATAACAGTAGTAAAGTTTGTTTTTAGATCATCTGATTAGATCATCAGAACCAACAGGTAAAGAAACAGCACCCAATGATTAATACTTTCACAGAAATAGAATTCACCAAATCTCTATGGACAGCTAAACATCAAAGGTTTTACTATTTACTATTGGCAGTGGGGACAATGTCAAACGTTAGAAAAAAGACCAGGTCAGCCACAAGAACAGTGACACAGACCAATGACAGGGTGTGACTGTGTTACTTCTTACTGGGGCCTGAACTCTCCTATGACTGATTAACATTTAGCCCAGGAAGAGATTTAGTTTGTCATTCCAAGAAATGTTAAAGATGGAACACCTGCTCTTCTATGCTTGTGTCTCAGTGGTTGAGTAGCAACCTTAAAAATGACATTGAGTGTTCGACTACATCATATGTAATATTTGGTGCTATGTAGTTCAGACCGACGGTGAATGCTCATACTGTAGTTGGAATTATATGGTGTTGGAATTTTATTTATCAGTTTTACTGCTGATTGCTGATGCTAGAAAGACACACAATAATAGCTACTTTGATTCATATCTAGCTTTGCTTGACTTGGGTAATTAGTGTAAATCAGACGGCACCTGATGGTCTTATCCTCTGACGTCTGGACTATAGAGGAGCTGGCTGGCACCCAACAAACATGAGTCACCTGTACAGACAGAAGAGGAAAGAAGGAAAGTTCGAAGCCTGTGGAGCATGAACTGTTGAACGAAGAAAGACAAAGTTACAAAAACTGTTCTTCTCACCAGGTTTCTAGAAATGTTATGTCTGTGTTCACATTTTGCAGTCTCTATATCCCACAGGCACATCCAGTTGTCACGTGAACCACTGCACAGTTTTGTCCCATCTACAAACCGCAATGGAAATAGGTCCATATATTTACTTCAGATCAGAAATCTGAGCTGGAGTTCAGGTGTGCATAAAAATATCAGCGTCAAGAGAGAAACGACTTTAGGGCCTGAGACCGAGTCCCTGCTACTGCCAAGAAGAACAAAGTTGGGAGGCTAAATCAGATGCAACATTATTAACTATTTGTAGTAATAGATTTTCAAATGACACAGAATAATATTTATCACGGGTTGTTTACAGGGAAAGTACCAAGTTGTAGATGATTTGCCAAATGCTCTCACTGTCAAATCTGCTTTTAATAAGTTGTAACTGTAAAATAAAATTTTGTTCAATGAATATTGTTTTTTAATATTGTGATGTGTGTTTGTATACCAGGGCTGACAGCTAGTCCATTGACCACCAACTCATGCCCACAAAACTCCTGAATAGGTTCATCCCCCTGGTTCAGGTCCCACATCAGAACAGTCTTGTCCCGTGAAGCACTAAAGATCCACGTACTGCTTTGGTAGCACAGCACCTGAAATATAATTAGGGGTAGATGGTGAGCAGAGAGGATTCATACAGTATATGTGAAATAAAGAACCCCTTTATCAGATTGAGCACAGTATTGACGTTACCTTGGTGACCTCTCTGTTGTGGCCTTGGAAGGACTGACACAGCCGGCCTTGTTGCCAGTCATACACCACCACTGCCTACAGGGATGAGCACACGTAGATACACAACAAGCACTCACATATGTAAATACAGTTACAGTTTTAATATTTTATTCACTCAGTTTGAATTGTATTGATTTCAAATTTCTTATAATGGAATTCTGAACTTCCTTGTTTGCTAATATACAGTGTGGTTTCAGAAGGACAGATTATTTTACCTGGTCACTCCCACCAGAGACACACAACTCTGGGCCAAGATTGGTGACAGTGTTAATGGATCCTTGATGGGCAGGTTCATACTGTACCACCTGACTACCAAAGGCATTATCTGTCTTTTCTCCCAGTGTTGTCCTGCAAAGAAAATGCCATGGGAAGAAATGAGTACACAGCTGAAACGTACAGATATTACATTTTATTATCAGCAAACTGGCTCACAGGTTAATTACATTTGCAAATTACTAAATACGGCATCCATACTACGTGGTACTGCAGAACTTCAAGCACTGAGGAAAATAACACAAAGAAACTTGGAGGATTAAATGATTCGGTGACTCTTAATGAACTTATTCCTTGGATTAGTTTGTTTATGTTCCATTCAGACTGTGTTACTGTAGTGCACAGTACTAACCTGTATAGATCTGACCTCTTGCGGAACTTGCTCTGTAGTTTGCCCATGTCTGCCTAGGAGCCACCACCACACTGATACAGAGACAAGCAGGGAGAAATGTTAGCACTGTGGAAAACTAGGGGCAATAATTTAGAAGATAGACTTTTTTGATGCAGATCTATGTATATTCATATTACATTTTTACTAGTTCCTTAGTTTGATTCCAGCTAGAAATTAGGAAATTACACACATGCCATTCACACCCCTCCACCCACATTTTAATTATTGTTATCTCTCTTTGCAGCCCTACCATAAAGGCTAAAACGCCCCGAAATTTAAATCTAAATTGTGATGCAGACACATCTCTAAAGGACCAAAACAAGAAGCATGTTGGCCATATTGAAAAACAACATTTTATCCACAATCATTTCCAGGCATCAAAACAATATTGTGATCTATAATTCCCAGAAATAAACACTAAATCACTTATTAGCTGAAATCATACATATTTAAAAGAAATATAAATGAGCTCTGACTGCCAGATACTTAAAATATGATTAAACATTCTGCAAATGTTATTTTACTCTCCTGTATCAGTGTTGTTGTGATGCTTTTTCTATTCCTAGATATTGCTCACATACAAATCAAAACTCAATCGTGCCCAATCTCTTACTGTTCTATATTTTACACAAGAGGTTTGGCAGACTATTATATACTCTGAGAATTCACGTTACCACTAACATACACGCACAGCTAAGCTCTCCCTACGTTGTCTTGGCGTACTCAGAGCAGGAAAGATTCGGATAAAATCCTATTAGAGCCGCGTCATTACTGTCACAAGGAATTAGTCGCACCTGCCATGAACTGCGTGAGAAGTCATTGTGTAACAACGCTAAAAGGTTTTAATATTAGAAACAGATGGTGAAAACTGTGTCGCAGTTCTGGGGGAGAAGATGAAGCAGCGGTTCTTACCTGTCACTGGCAGGCGTGGTCCCTGTGCTGAAGCTGGGTAGCTAACTTGCTAGCATGCTAACTAATCTTTATCTCCTGTACCAAGTTGGATAAACGACCTTGCACCGATAAAATGATACTGTACAAACACTAGAACGTATCAGGCATGTCATTGAAACAGTTGCGAAGTGTTTCCAGCACACTTCCATTGAAATTTGTCCGAATTAACCGGTAGGAAAGTGTCGATAAGTTATCCTCTAGCTGCAGAGACATCATACTGGTCTCAGCGACGCTTTCGCTGTAACTAAGCGAGGAACGGTCACGTGACTTTGAACCGGAAATAGGACACTCTTACAAATTAAAAGTTTGCCCAGCCTACAGGAAGCATTCAAAAAGAGTGTTTAGTACAAAATGAAGATTAAAGCAACGCCATAGTCACACAATAATAATAAATTCCCAACGATGACCAGTTACAATATATACATGTGCAATGTCTGAATATCTTGATGGCATATATAACTTCTTTTAACTTTTTATTTTTTATTTTAAAATGGTAATACATCCATTCTGAGCAATTAGCAGAATCAGAATCAGCTTTAATGACCAAGAATGCTCACACATACAAGGAATTTGACTCCGGTTGTCAGTGACTCTTTTTTTTGTACTTTTGTTACACTAACTCACACCATATAAATACAAGGACAGGACAGGCCAGATAAGATAGACAGAAACAAACATTAAAGTACGTACATTATTTACAATGGAATGAGGTTAGCGGTGGTATAAATACGATTATTGTCCCAGTTTTTGTACATGGGTAAGCAGGATGAGTTATAGTATTTGTAATAGCGCCCAAGTACATATATTGTATATATATATATGCATACACACACATACACACGAGGTTGAACAGGTGATGTCCAGGGACCAGCAGCTCCTGTGTATCTCCTCAGCAGTCGGAGGAAATACAACCTCAAATACAGCATTGTGAAATTTGCCTGACATATGTTTTCCACACAAGTGTAAATAAGTTGTGATGATGCACAGATTTCATCCAACGGCCCGTAGCAGGAATTCAGTTATGGAAAATGTTCTACTTACAAGAGAATACTGAGCAACACTTGGCAGATCTCTCTGACCTGTGGCTGGGCATCCCTCTAGAGTGCTGGCTGGTTTGACTTCATTATTACAGACACAGTTTGACATGGCTCCCCAACCTACAAATCTGGGACAAATCAGTGAATCCCTTGACACCTAACATTATTCTACTGGCACTACTTTACTTTGTGGTGGCTCTGATTCCTAGTTTGTGATAGTTTGTTGATACAGGCAGGAGTTGGCAAGGGATACAGTTCAGCCTGAATGAGTTGGAGCGCACTGAATGCAATTAAGAATTGAGCCACTGGGATGTCCCCATTAAAAGGCTCTAAATGGGCCATTTAGCTAGGTTACAATCAACACTGCTCAATACCTATGTGAGGTGACCTCAATTTTAACACTTAGCTGTGGCAAATCATTTAAGCAAGTTAAGAGTACTTACTGCTAAACTCTGCAGGGGATTTATGTCATATTATCATATTATTTTACTTATATGCCATGTTTCACTTTTGTTTTAAAGTGTGAGCAGTGAATCAAATTGCCATAATAACAACCCCAAAATCCAAAAGGATGACAAAATACAATACAAAAACACATTTCAGCTCAAAACACAAAAAAATCCACGTTACTCACTGAAATCTGTTTTAGCTTATATACAAGTAAGGTGTACATTGTGCAGCTCATAAAGACGGGCATCATCAGTTAATAAAAATCCGGCATCTGACTTGATGATGCAACATCTATTTGCTTGACCCGTGCTGTCACGCGGAGTTATATGGAGATTTGTCACACACATCTGCAAGTACTGAGAGTATCCTATCTGATCCCCAAGACCTGCACTATTGTAAAGTAGACCTTTTATGGTGCTGTTAAGCTGTCATGAACTTTGCCTCGCAGCTCATTTGAGTAGAACTTTAGTTTCCATTTGAGGGTTTTTCTCTGAATCCTGAAAAATAAGCCTTACACAAAATAACTACAAAAAATAGAGCTCATAACAGAGTGTGTCGGTTGTCCTTTGTGACTTACTAGTGGGTAATAATTAACATTGGATTTGATGTGAGAAAGGCAGTATAATGGACTGATAACACTGCCACATATAAATAATACATGCAACAACGGCTGACACGTGATATGGGCTCGGCCAGTCATTCATTCATCCGTCTGTCCATTCATTTATGAATGTGTGAGGGCCTGATAGAATAATGTCAATAACATCTTCAGGGCCTTTTATAGAGCTTTTATGGGTCGTTCTTCAACTACGGTCCAATTTGGTCAGGAACTGATTAAACTGAATATAAACTGAAATTTCACACACAGGTGTGCTCAAATGTATAAATGTACTTATTTTCAGGATTTTAAAGAATTTTTTTTTCATTGATAAGCAGAAAAACAGCTGTCAGCTGTTTCACTAACGTCTTTTAATTAATATCTTACATGGCAGAATTTTCAAATTCTATATATTAATCAGTAATTGGCCTCTTTTTTAAAAAACTTTGCTACCATACAATATGAATGAACTGATGAAGAGAGGATAAAGTTTGATTTTTTGATTTTAATGTACTTTAATATTTTTCTATGTATAAGCCAAATACATTTATAACACAAAATAAGAAATGTGTTTTTCTTTTTCTTTTTTCTGCCACGGTTCTGATAGTTCACCCTTATATGGTAATTTTCGAATCAAACATTTAAGCCTCATGTTCACACACAAGTACACACACCTACAGCTGAGGTACCCGTGGAAGGCCCCAAATCTACTTGTGAGCGCTTACTGCTTTGGGGGTTTGCTAAGGGACCCTATATGTCAGGGTGAGGAGGAAGAGGAGGCACAAACATCTGTATGGTACAGATGATCTAAAATGGATAAGTGGAATAGATAATGGATGGATGGATGAGACGAGTGACCTCCAAATGAACACCCATACATTGTAGATAGTGTCAAAAAAAGGATGCTACAGTCATGACAGAGCTCACCATGGGACCACCAACATGCATTAAATAAAGTGTCCATCAATAAATGTCCTCCTCCTCGTCCCTGCTGTGCGGTGATGAGTCTTTACCCCACACAGACACTCCAGTGCCCATTCATAGACATTCTCTATTCCACAGGTTGGGGTCTGTGTGGCGTTTGTTTGACGTGACACTCCCCCCTGATCGATGGGAGGCCGACGTCACCCAGCCAGCGGAGGAGTGGATGGCCTCTGTAATAAAAACACATGAAGAGAATCGAGGAAAAGGAGAAGATTGAGCAACGCGGCGCTTATTTCTTCCATCCCAGCCCACGAAGAGCCGCGGACGTGGACGCGTTCGAGGACAAAAGCGGGACATCTTCTCGTTGCTGGATCGCCGCTCCGGCTGAAATGCGATGTTATGTGCGGCTTCCTCGGTTTTGTGAGCAGACAGCGAGAGATAACTGTACTGTATCCATGCCTAGCGGATTGGAGTGAAAGTCCGCCATATTCTGCCTTACCACGCCCGGGAGTCGATCCGCTGGAAAAGAAACGGACCGCTTTATTCACGCGTTTACCCCGCCGCTCTCATCCACGGACGATAAGTTGAAACCGAACGGATTTTGTCGACTGAAAAATAACAACATTGGACACTTTGACGAGAGGCTGGCCGGGCATGGAGATCACCCAGAGCGGAACGGAGGACATGTCTTCAAGAAAGATCTGTTGATCATACTGAGGGAGGAAAAGCGGTGAAGATCGCACAACAGAGCAAAAAAAAAAGAAAAAGAATCCAAGTCTGTGCGCTTTGGACACTTGTTTTGA
>OMNV01008701.1:3681-19783 GCA_900303265.1 Brotula barbata
GGTCCAACCCGTTTTTAGAGTCACTTAATAATAGTGATCTGATTTTCCTTTTGTGGTCTGCAGATTTTTTTTCCCCCGGTCTGATTTTACTGCGTTGACCACAATCATTACATCCAAATCCTGTGTCTCTTTCACTGAACGTGTGAATTGGAGCGACCAGGTGAAGGTGAAACGGTGAAAAGCCTTCTGTTTTCCTGTCCCTTGCCCTTGTTTGCAGCTTTCGCTACTTCTGCGTTTCGCTCCTCTCTCCTTTCCCTTTCTGTTTCTCTCCTTCTCTTTTTTGTTTTGTGAATGGCGGCAGACTTCCAGCTCTGCCGATCTCCCCCGGAGTTTGTCGCAGGGATCAGCTGGCTCATTCACAGACTGAGGCCGGTGACTCATCTGTCCTGCACTTCCTCTTTGTGCCTTCTACCTTTTTGTTTTTCATCCCTTTATCCCTTCTCCAACTGAGGTGGCCGGAAGTCCATGAGTTTTATTTTTTGTTTATGTCCGTGTCGTGAAACTACAGCATTTTGAACTTGTTTTCATTTTTTTTTTAGTTTTCGCAATTATGTGTATCTGGAGGAAAACGAGTTCCATTAAATTTACTTTATGGTTTGATTCCACAAACTAAACGCTTTCATTGTGTCTTGCTTTTCTCAAATGAATTCAACCAGGCTACAAATACAAATTACGGTATTTAAAAAATACTAAATTCTCACTCTGCAATGTTTAGAAATCTTGCACCACTTTTGCTCTTGCTCTGTTGATTGTTTACTCTCATCAATTCACACCTCTGGCGAGAAAAACATCAAGATCAGATCAAGAGCGTCAAAAATGGCAAAATGTAGATTTTTTTTTAATTCCCCCCCCCGTCTTTATTGGGACCTATAGACATGTAGAGACGTGTTAGTGATTCTGTGATAATGAGGATCCACCCCATTGTGTGTATAAATAGACGTGCTAATGACACATTTAAATCTCCTTTTGCCTTTCGCCAGAGTAGAACTTCAGGGACGTGAAAAACTGTCACCAAGTGTAAATATGTGTGATTAGAAATAAGCACATGCTTAATTGGACCCGGAACGGAGGAGGCTTCATTATTTTAGCATTATCCTGAGTGCAGGGGCGTTCGAAGCATAGGTGAGGCGTCGGAGGTTTGGAACAGACCGAACTCAGTAGGTACAGGTGGATTCACCAGTAGGGAAGAAGCCAATTAGATACGGTTAACAATGGGTGTTTGGCTGCTGGCAAACAGAGAGAGAGGAGGCTACGGAGCAGTCAATGGACGAGGCGACCTCAGGAAGTGGAATTAGGCGGTCGACCTTAGCAAAATATGATCTCTAACACGGGTTGGCTTTTACAAAAAGCGCATTCATTCTGCAGCCTTTTTTGGCTGTAAAACATGCAAAAGAAGTTGTTTCATATTGCTATGGTGAGATCTGTGATGTTACCGTATTTACATTTTGGTCTCATTCTCATCAGGACATTTTAGTGTTTTTACTGTCATTTTTGACCTGTTCTCTTTCACAACAACACAGTTCCTCTGTCTTTATCCCCATCCAAACAAGTCATTTCTTTGTGTTTTTTTTAGTGTATTTCAAGCTTGATTACTGTTACAAAATTCTTTGTGTTTTTTTCCAACAATCTTTCATACCAAATTATTTCTGTATTTTTTCCCTATTTCCTGGCTTAATCTCTTTCTTTACAAGTCAGCTCTGTGATTTCTGGCTCGAGTCATTAAAGCAACTTAAAATCTGTACAGCAGCCTGTTTCTCATACAAATCAAGTTATTTTTGGAATGACACCTGATTGCCAAAAATTATTTCATTTATTGAAACTGACAGAAGAAAGTCCTAAATCGGCAACAACTACTTCCTGAGGTGATTTTTGCGGTATGGCGAGAATTAAAGCATACACGGCAGCTCTTTCTTCCTGTAAAACATATTTTCCACAGATGTGTTCTTTACCCAGCAGCAGAGGCAAACAAAGATTGGATAGGCCCGCGTAATATCCCAGTGGACTGTTTGCCACAGGACATATTGGTCCGCTGAGAGCTGTGATCAATGCAGTGTTCAGTGTCCATCAACAACACAAACCATCATCCCCTTTCTTCTTCTCTGCTTGTGTCTTCAGCTCAAGTTCCCGACAATGACGAGCAGTTTGTACCAGACTTCCAGACCGAAAACTGTGAGTAAGAAACCGTGTTGCTTTTTTTCTGTTGCTCCGTGAGTGTGTGTGTGTGTGTGTGTGTGTGTGTGTGTGTGTGTGTGAGAACATCTGTGTTGTTTTTTTCACTCGTCTGTTTGTACTCTGCCAGTGTGCACGTGTCAGTGTGTGTTTTTCCGTGTCTCTCAGTACGCTCACCTTTGCTCGCTCAAGTGCTCTCTGGAGAGATGCAGTAGGAAGACAGGTGCATGGGTGGGGGCTCTCGCTCTGCCGCGCTTTCTCTCTCACTCTCTGTATCTCTCCACGCACCTCCTCTGACATATTATTATTACACCAGGATTTATTTGCATAAGATTACATCAAAATATTGTGGCCGATAAAGTGATATTTTTAACGCTGTTGGCGGTCTTGTTCTTTTTTAAAACCCAAAATTTTGGGTTTTAAATGAAATGTTTCTTTTATAAACAAACTATCTTTAAATCAGGCAATGAAGGAGCTTCTGTTTACACCAGCCTCTGTTGGTCATTGGTAGGACGACTCTAAAAGCTATTAATACCTTAAACATTCATAAAATCATAGGTAATTGAGTTCTCTTTTGGACAAACCGTTCAGACTTTGAATACATTTAATGGCCCTTCTTACATTAGTAACCAATAAATAATTGAGTACACCACGTAGGAAAGCCATAAAAACAACTGTTATTTTAAGAACCGCTTACTTTTTTGAGGTATGTCATTTTTAAAATTCCTTCATTTTAAACAGAATGCATCCTGATATATTTGGGAGCCCTGCTTTTAAGTGGACTCTAAAATAAAATATAGAATACTTGGGTGGGTACCTCAGCATGGACGAATTTATATGATTTTGACCAAACTCAGCAGAAGGGTGAAACACTGGCGAGGGGGCGAGCGATGTGAATCCAGGAGTGTGTGAAGGAAGGAAAAGTTCACTTCTTAACATTGCAAGATACTGCTGCAGCTACTGTTCGGCTCAGGAACTCTTTATTATGACAAACATAAACCATATTTTTGTCTTATCTTTCATTTTGGCCAACATCGTATTTTTTTCTATGATTGTGCGGCCTTGGTGGAGGTTTGAACTTATACCTTCATCCTTTATCAGCTGAGTGTTATCGTAACCTTTTACTGCATAATTTTTCTCTCCGGCATGTTTTATTCATCAAAACGAGTATATAGTATCTCTCCCGCCTGACAGTTTCTCTTTGCTCGCCGTATTTAGGATGTGCTCGTTAGCCGTAGTTCACCTGGTCACGCACGGTGATTGCATGCAAGGGTGGTGACTTGGCAGCGTCCGCTTCTGGAGGAAGTAATGCCAAGTTGGGGACAGAAATGGAGTGAGTTGAGCTCAGTGGGACTTAGAGCTAGCACATGTCTTTCAGATGAGCCAAAAGACCTGTACAACTGTGAGAAAGACATAAATCTGCGCGTCTTCAAAGTGCATCTTCACTGCGTCCTCAACGCCCTCTAACCTGTTCAGCAAACTTAGGCAAAATGTAGGGCCGAGGCTTCTTAAAGAGAAGAGGGTGTTTGATTTTCTTAGTTTTTAGAGGACATGTTGAGGTTTTTTCCAGTCTGAGATAAACTCGCGTTCATGTTATTTGGCATCACGGTATATCACAGACCTTTTAACCCCATGTGAGCCAGATCACAGCCTGAGATCCTTGCTCAGATTCCTGTTGGCTCTCTAGATTAAAAGCCAGGGGTGGTCTTGTTTTTTGCCACTGAGGCTTGAACCTGTAAATTTGAGGATCTCAGTGCCGAAACACCTTTTTACAGTTTTGCTTTTCTTTCATTGTCTATACTTTATATTTCCATCCTTAGTTTCTACGATAAAAAAAAAAAAGATTATACAATTATCTTTTTGTTTGAGCTGATTTTGTACAGACATTTCACCTTGTGACTTATTGTACGTCAATGCATAAGACTTAGTTTAAGAGCAGCAGATGTGTAAAATCGTTTCAGCATCATCATCATGCCTTTCCTCCAATCATTAATGGTATTTTATAGTATCATCTGCTTAAAATAACTAAAAATCTGTCAATACAGGGACATTCTTTCAAACTGTTTCCAGTGCAAACCCACTTATTTTTGGATTCAAGTGAACAGTGGACATCATATCATTAGTAATGACACCAGATTGCCAAAAAATGGTTTTGCTGAATCTAAAATAATGTTACGGACTGAAGGACTTTTAGACAAGAATTTCCTCTGAAGGTGATTTTCGCACCATAGTCTCTCAGAGTAGGAGGGGTATGAAATAATACCCTATCCTCTCAACCAAACACTATACCCCTAGAATCTCCATTTATCTGAGCTGATCGTGAGTTGTTGTGAGCTTTACACGTGGAAAGAATGAACACAGCTCCTGCATCGCAGCCATGCCCATAAAGACAACACTTTGGCTGTGGATTAACCTTCCCTAAAATCCAACATGTAGTAGTAGTGTGGTAGAGCAGAGAACCAGAGGTCACTGAGACTGTCCTGTTGTCCTTCAGAAGTAGCTAGGGCGGGTGGCCACTGTAGCAGGAGACTGCTGACCATCTGAATTGTCCTGTTGGCAACCTACAACAGACTGGAGAGGCACTAACAGATGGCGGCAGGGTGAGGGCACCGTGGTTGGGCACTCGAGCAGGCATCCCAGCCGGCAGCTCTCCCATATGGGTTTCACCGAACCGAGAGATGGAAGGGCAGACGTAGAAAAAGAGACCGAGAGAAATAAAGATTTTGAGAAATAATAAACTTAAAATCATTTCGCGTGTGAAGAGCAGAGTATGGAGTCACAGCTACTCAGGAAAATCACATTTGACTGTATAAAATTTTTCATTTTTTATTTATTTATTTTTAGAACATTCATATATTCTAGAAAATGAACACGTAAAAAAACTTAAATTTACAATGAAAAAGAAATAAAACTAATGTTTAAATATTTAAAGTTGTAAAAGAAATAGAAAAAAATACTTTCTTTTAATACGTTTTTCTATTTAAATTACTGGGTCCTCGCTATGTATTTGACTAGGAACGGCTAAAAAAAAAGGCAAAATACTGTAATTTACGGGTTTGCCATAATAAATGTTTTTAACATGCTTGTCATTGTTTTGGTTTTGACAAAGCCCAATTTTTAGTTCCGTCTTGTAAAGGATTTTTTTCAGTACAGTTTTTATGTTGAAACCTAAATTTTATGAAAATTGCTAATCTGTTCATTGTAAATTCCATCTACACGGTTCTAATGTGGCTCAAACGTTGTTACCAACACTTAAAGTGGAAAATAACGCATATACTGTCTTTGCGGAGTTAGCATTATCCAAAACTATATTTATGTTAGTGCAGCACTCCTAGCATGAGCTTATTAGCTAGTTAGCACGCTAGCATTTTTAGCTAGTTTAAGCAATGTTGCCAATGAAATTACAGACAAAATGAATGGTAATTTTTCATTTAAATTTTATGACAGCATGGGTATCCAATTTTTAGCACAAAGAACGCTTTAAAAATACTGTTTCCTCTTTCTAAATTTTTATTTTGCTAACAATGCTTTTTTAAGTTCATTTTCATAGAACCCATTTTGGATGAGCATCTTTGTTCATTCACTATCAATTGTTGCACCCAAAATTTTACCACCTAACTTTACCGCTCTACCTTAATTTGAGTATCTTTGAGACAGTCAAATTAATTGTAAAGTAACAATTTAAGTATTTGTTATATTCTGGCAAATTTTAAGATAATATTTAGAGTGTAAAGTAAAATAAAAGCGAAATATAAAATAATGTAAAAATAAAATAAACATTTACGAGGTCTGTAAGACGGACATACAGTATGGCTGCTCAAAATAATTAGTATAACAAAGCATTTGTTGGGAGAAGGGTATTTATTTTTCGTAGAAATTAAAATATCTTCCGTTATTTCAAGATAAGTCAGTCTAAACAAGGAAAAATGTTGTGTTTTTTTTAAGTACTGTAGTTTAAATAGAAAATGTGTATTGTAGAGTGGAAAAGCATATCAGAAGACCGGATTGAATTTTCCATATTACCGTTTGTACTGTACTGTACTGTACTGTAGTGTCTATTTTTTCCAGAAATTCTCACATTTATCACATCTGGAGAATAAATTAGAGTGTCCCTATGTGAGCGTCCTCATATGAAACATCCTCAGGCAGAAGGAAGAGAGGGAGAATTTTCTTTGTCTCAAACTTCGACACAGATGCCTACCATTAGCATAACTTAGCAGGGAACGAAGGAGTAGCGGAGGTGTAAAATGAGGCCACACGTAACCGGCAGATCAGAGCCTCTGACATTTAACAGCAAAGATGAGCACCTACCGTAGGTGAAAATGGAATGGGAGGTTTTTCGCTGTTGCCAAAAGACCTGAATTTTTTTATGAATGGACTGGAGAATAATCTGCCAAACGAAGGCTTCTGTTCTGCCAAAACACACAATTTGTACCTGAGAAAACAAAATGGCTGGGTCACGCAGTTTTTGACAAGAAATCAAGATCGATAAAATCGATTCAATACAGTACGTATCCACTCTATAGAGGAAAGAACAATGAAAATGACATTTTCAATTTTAACGGTAGAGAAAAACATTTGCATTGAAAATAGACCCTGTAATTGTTCTAACTGCTCCTTCTTTTAAACACCCTACCATCTTGGTTAATCAATATGTAGATAATGAGAGCAATCAAGCAGTGATAGGCATGACATTCTGGACTAAAAAGGAAGTCTCTGTTTTAGTCAGAGGCAATGCCCTTGCCATCGATTTGTGTACCTTGGCACCCTGCTGACGAAATCTATTGTGACATTTCCATTTCTAATTTAAGGCCTAGGCTGCTTCAGCCCATGTGAAGCTGCTGTTAATATTGCAGCTGATGTGGAGCTCATAATTAAATGCCGAGCTGTCACTTGATCACATTCATTTAATAGATGACAGTCTTAGACTGGTTCAGTATAATGTAAAGAAAAGGACACGGGCACTAACCAGCAGATTAACAACATTTGTTATTTGATTTGATTTCATAGTCATTTTGTGTCACCGACTGAAAGACAACCAGATCCAGGGCACAGGCCTGAAGTTACTTATTGAATATAGAAGCCAAAAAGTTGAGTTTGACAGCATGACAGCATCATTTAAATCAGGCGAGCTAGCTGCCCTCAAACAGCAAACATTATATTATGGTTATACTGCCTCCTTTAAATCATCATAGTGGGAACCTTACAGAAGGAAATGTGACTCGCTCTCCCCTTCTCTGAACACGCACACCTCAATGTGTTTAAATCTGCCAACCTCAATCACCAAAAGGGGAATCTCAGTTCTTAACTGAGCAATTGAAGATGACATAGCGATAAGTAACATAATTTTAGGACCATAATTGTGTTTAGTATTAATTTATGTTTTCAATTTTGATTCATAATGAATATCCTGTGACGTCGTTAATCCAAGATCGTATTTGCTTATTTGTATGATAATATTACAGGGAAAATGAATCCTGAAAATGTACTCTACTTTTGTCTCCTCAAAAAGAAAAAAAAACGGAGCTGTTTGAACCAGGGTGAGTTGTGCTATTTATCCAATAAATAAACCGTCTTTGACCTTTACTTTGGCGTAGTAACCAAGCGCTTCTAAAGTTGAATCGTTACGCAATCTTTGTACGATCCCCGGTTCCCAGCCCACGTTTTCCTCTGTTCTGTAGAGTCTACAATCTTTGAGTCTTCTGAGCCTTGAGCATGTGTGTGTGTTAAATATACAGTTTAATTTTATAAATAACTGAACCTAAATCTGAAATAGTACCTCTATCCCAGGCTCATATTCAACAAATTCATGTTTGTTTATTGTTCTTTGTGGTTCAAGTCACACAGATTTTCATGTTAGCAGGCGAGGCTAACGTATTGTTTTGACTTCATAAGCCCTTAATGAAGGCCTCCCATGCCCGTGTCGTCAAAGGTCTCTCCTCAGGAAGTGTCTTTTTGACCTCCGATCGATGACCCGGAAAGGTCAGGCCCCCAGCGAGGGCTGCGAACAACCCCTGAGCTTTGTCATGTGGGGTCCGTGTGGCCTGTCCCCCAGGGGCCCGGCTGGATGTCAGATGGGGTGTTGGCAGATAGACTCCTGCTCATACGGCAGCTGTCAGTCAGGCCTGAGAAAAATCCCAAAAACACTCTTCGTCTCCCTGCTGCTCAGTCGAGAGGAACTTCCTCACAGTCCCCTGGATGTGGCTTTGTTGAAAGCTCCCATCAGCAAACCAAAACCACAGATTGGAATCATTTGTCCATCAGCAAATGTCCAAATGTTTGGACTTTGTTTTGACGAGGAGTTAATGGACTTCCTTCCTACATTTATAATTTCTGGTCGATTAGTTTGTAAGCTTTTAGCTGGGTTGTATCATCAGTCGAAAACATCCTCTTCGACCACGACTGGCCCGCTCTCATGCAGCAGAGAGATTTGATAGAGCGCTGTGGCATCGCCTCACCGCTCGCTGTGCACGTCTTTGTGTGCTGTCGCGGTGAGACGGTGATTCGTAACCTGAGCCTGACTTCATTCTGACTGACTGGGTTTTTGTCAGAAGCGCAGCCAATTGGATTAGCGTTGATCATGACTCAAGATGATGGGATGTTAATCAGGACTGATCAGGCACTTAACAGCCTCTCAGATGCACCGGGCTCATTGTGGGGCCGTAGGTAGAGAGCAAGGGGCCCCCTTCAGATCAATGAGGCCTGTTTTTGTCGTCTGGGACGTATTGACAGCCAGCTGAAAGCAGATAAAGCATCCCCAGCTTTATGATTGTCCTATTTCACTAACAGAGTCCCATCGGGAACAGGCCATACAAATGAGATTTAAAGTGAGTTGTCTGCACTAGTGATGGCCTGAGGTAAACATTTGGTTAGAAAAGCAGGCATGGTGTTTTAACCTTCACGTACCGATTAACATTCACACAGGTACAAACACTTCACTGAATAGTGAAAGTGACTGCGTCATACGCAGAATAAAGGGTAGACAGCCACCTGTCGATATTGCCCTTTAAATATCAATTTCCATTCACATCATCCTCTGCAAATACATAAAAGCAGCATGTAAGCACTGCAGCAAAGTATGATTTATTTATTTTTTGGTTGAAATCATTCATGTCATTCTTTATTCATATTTTTAATACCAGACTTCGAGGGCGGAGAGATTTTTACAGTAAGTTGTAATATCCCACGATAGAATGAATGCTGTTTCAGTGGATTTTACATGTTGCCAAAAATAATATTCTACAGGATGACGTGAAAGTTAATGCAAATCTGCACTTTCAATATAGAATATAGTGCACATGCAGCCTATAATGTTTGTTTTTTCACAGAACTGCGTCTAGATTTTAATTGTTCAGTCTATAGTTTGATGTGTCTTTGTGTTTGCTCACGGAAAACAACTTGACAAATGTCTAAGTGAGTTTCTCCCCATCTTTCCCACCGTAGTGGCTTTCCACGGTCTGCAGTTGAAGATCAAGAGGGAGCTGCACAGCCCGTGTTCCGAGCTGAGCTCCAACTGTAGTCAGGAACGGCCCTTCAAACTCCAGTATGGAGAGAAGTGCCCGTATGTCAGGTGGGGGCTCCACGACACAGAACACAGACACGGACACGCACTTCATAAAGTTTATGTTAATAAAGTTGTGTTATCCCGGCTCATTTACATCCACATTCAAGTCAAGGGGCTTATTGCAAACACTGAAAAACATTTTAAATCAGCGCAAACTAATTACAATAAATTACATTCCGTCTGTATTCAAAAGGACATACGTATCACTTTTCCACTTTTTTACAGCGGTAATGTTTTTATCAAGCTGCAAATTTCCCTTTCAAACTAGAAAAGTTATTTCAAAGTAATTCAATTCTGGATTATTTCAATTTAGGAGTAAATGGAAAATGATTTTAGAATTTACTTTTCCTCAAATCCAGAGCACTTTGTGACAAATAAATTCATGTTCAGGGATATTTCTCCCGTGAAAGTAAGAGCTCTGTTGCTTAGTTACAGTCAGTGTTGAATTGATTTGATTTGTAATACTTGACGTTCACTCTCCCTGCGTGCTGGTGTAATGACCTTGTGTGCAGAGAGCCATCTTGAATCTGTCTTTCCTAAGTGGCGAATCATGTGCGTGATTCATTCGCTCACCTGGTGACATCTGCTCGGATCCTGAAAAAAGACAAATCCAACATTTGGCAGGCTGTGCTGTACATCAAACCTCCACCCTGTGTACGCCAAGAAGTGGTGTCACCTTCCATTATACGTCCACTGACACAACCCAGCATGCATCTGAGCTCAGAATTGATCCACATACTGTGTATAAATAAGTGTGTGTGTTTTTAATGGAAGGATGAATGTTGTCAAACAAAAGAGGTTTACGATCATAATTAAAATCTATGTTTACCAAACTGTAAAACACTGCCTGTAAAATAAAAACCAAAGGCAGCACAATTAACATAGATCATATAGAAAATATATAATAATATAATATAATTTAATTTGATGTATTTACCTTTATTTTGGTGTAATACAAACACACAAAAAAGCCTCAAATAACGGTATTTGATTTCTTATATATATCTCGCTCAATTTTAGAAGACAAAGAGCACATCAATTACTTCTGACCTGAGCTCACCTGCTCGGACTATTTTTTTAACGCGTTAAACACCGGCAAATAAAGTCGTAGCTGAGTACACTTTAAGGCAAATGGCTCAATGTTTTTTTAAGACTTTGAATGAATTAAATGGGCCTTTTCACATTAGTAACCCAATAGTGATTGTGTGCACTTCATAGAAAAGCCCTAAACATGTCAAAAAAATGTCAGAAGTTGTGATGAAAAGAATCCTAAAATCCATTACAGTAGCTCTCACCTTTTTATTCTATTATTTTTTTGTTTTTTTTTTATTATTCTTTCTATTCAAGATGTGTTGGGTATATTTCTTCAGAGTCCATCCTGAAACATATGGGTTTTGTCCTGGCAGCAAAGCTGAATCAAAACAGAGGACACTAAAGTATTTATTTCTTATCTTATCTCATCTTATCTTGTCTTGTGTGTATACGGCACAGGCTGTATGTAAAATTGAGTGACGCACACCAAGCATGGATTTTTTAATCCTATAGTCTTGTACAGTAGGAATCAAACCTCCCTGGCACCAGAAGCATTTAATTTAACACTTTAATATTTCTCTGTCCCACAGTGCCTATGAGCAAAAGCAACATCCAGGAATGAAGCCCTCCAGCCCAGTGACGCCCCCCTGTAGCACCCCAGTGTCCCCGCTCCATCATGCTTCACCCACAGCGGCCCCGACACCCAAACCCGACAGGACCTACACCCACATCCCGTCCTCTCAGCCTCTCCCTGACAACGCCTACTCTATGGACCACAGGTACCGCGCCCTGCTGTCTGCACACATTTACATCACATTTGCATCTGGTGCATTTAGCTGCTACTCAGATCAAGTTACAATAAGGTCAGTGTGGCCTCAGAGGCAGACGAGTTCTTATTACAGAGGCAGGGCTGCTATCGAAGTACCTGTTAGCTGATTAGGTAAGGGGATTCTCAGCTAAAAAAGCACAAATGATCAAACTCCAACACCAAAATGATGAAGCAGCAATTTAAAATGATGAAGAGTTCGTTTGTAAAAACAGGTAACTGTTGAATAAGTGGAAAAAAAAAACTTTTGTTGTGCAGTATCAATCAAACTGTTGTTGGATTAATTGAAAAGAATCTGAATAAATTAACAAAAACAAATATTGTTCAGGTTGTTTTGATATTAACTAGAATTCACCAAAAAAATGCCTAACCTGTTTTTGCATGGGAACTCTTTATATGTGCAGTAAATAGTATATAGGATTGGATCTTCTAATATCTAATGGCTAAAATGGTATAACATAAAATAATATAACCTGTGTTTTTGTTTGTTGTTTTATTTTTATGATGATGATAATGATGATGGTGTTGCTGTTTCAGATTTCGACGTCAGCTCTCTGAGCCGTGCCACTCTTTCCCCTCCCCGCCCTCGATGGCTCGGGACGGCCGGCCCATCTACCACAGACAGATGTCAGAGCCCAACATCCCCTACCCTCCTCAAGGCTTCAAACAGGAGTACCCCGACCCCCTGTTCGAACACCCGGCCATGATGGGGGCTCCGCTGCCCCACGCGTACCCAGCCTCCATGATGATCAAGCAGGAGCCGCGGGATTTCACGTACGACTCAGGTGAGAAAAGTCTAAACGAGCTTGTGTGTGTGTGTGTGTGTTGGCGTGTGTGTTCTTCAAGGGAGCGGATGTAAACCAATCAGAAATCAGTGGTATCAGTGAAACACCCTTCAAAGATGCAGCAGCCGTGTGATTTTGCTGCCAGAGCGTTATCATTTCAGGAATGGGAGAAGACAGAGGAGGGGCTGACGTTTATTGAGTTTGCCCATTATTAGGGCCGGGGATCTGGTTTGGGCCGGGTGTCTGTGCCGGGCATCATTTCCTGTGGTGCTCTAATAGAGAAAGAAGGGGGGGGGGGCAGTTATGCCTGGTCACAATCCAAAATCTGGCCTCCCACGCTTGTCTTCAGTGAGTGAGTAAAGGGAGCTGATCAACAACCCGTGGCCTCTGTGGAGCTCGAGGCTACATCAGGACATGAATGAACACAGGCCTCATGCCTGGCTCCGCTGGCTTCATTCACAAGGCCGACTGGGAGGACCCAGGAGAGGAGGAAGAGCTGGAGGAGAATCTGTGTGAGCCGTCCGGGAGAAAAGCAGCGGCTTTACTCACTCAGTGTCACTGTCCACACTCTTTCTGTCAGCGCGTTGCTGTTTTCCGTAGCTGCTATCGTAGAAACGGCAACTCCTTTGTTTTTGACTCTTGAAAGCTATAGAAACAATAATATTTTCTGTTTAAAACTGCATCTTCCTGTAGTTTGGAGCCCATTATTGCTCTCCTGAAAGAGGAGGGCTCTTTTTTTGCATTTGGCAACTCGATGATATTCCGATGATTTATTTATTTATTTTTGTTTAATTTTTGAAGAACCATATTTGCATACACGTTCATGTCTCATCAAATATCCAAGAACTTTCTGTTTATTACATCATATTTCCACATCTTAAAGTACTGTGACATTATTTACTATATAATTCCCTTTAGGGACAAATGATACAAATAACAGAAAAGAAATATAAGATAGGTGAGCAGTGTGTATCTTGATATTCGATGCATGCTGCTGTCTTTTAAAATTTGAAGACAGTAACACCAAATATAAATAAAGACAGAAAATGAGTTCTGGTTGATAGTGAAAGTCCAAAGCGGACTTCCCGTCGTGTCTTCTGGCGTGCTGTAATATCCATGACTGAGTATTGGGGTGAATTTATTAGCAGGCCGCGTGGAGCTCATTGACTGGCACAGGCCTGTTGGAAAGGATGGGAGGGGAGCTAGTAATTTCATTAGCAGTAATTTCCTCTACAAGCCCATTACTTTGATGAAGTTCAGAGAAATGTTTATGGGCCTAAATGAACGGCCTCAGTCTGTTTATCGAACGATCACTTTGTAACCCATTTAGACGTTTTGATCGCGAGGCCTCTGCTATGTCAAGCGACGGTCGAACGTATGCGATCGATGGAAGTTTGGTGAGTTATGTTGTGAAGCGAAAATACATTTTGGACAACCGAGCGATATGAAATCTGATCTGTTTAATTCCACCAAAACAAGGGAAATAATCATAGACGATTATAAAAAAAAATGTAGATGCAGATCATTCTACGATTGTTACAAACAAAACCTTGATTAAATGGCGTGGATTATGAAAGCATGAATACATGAAAGAAGGAGTTTCATATTTAACAAGACAGGAAGTGAGTCCATGAGTTATTTTGTTCTTGTTTACACCATATATTTAATGAAAACATAACATTATATAATAACATTGAATGTTTATAAACATTTACATCTAAAAATAATATACTTAATATATTAGACTAGATTAAGATATTGAAAATTAATGAATCCACTGATTTTTTTTTTTTTTTTTCATTAATCAGGTCAATATTTCTATATACAGTATACATAATCTGAGTATATATGTTGATTAGCCTGTCAGAAATACAAGAAGGAGAAACTACATTTGATGTGGATGATGTTGCTCTTTGAGACACAATGATGTGTTGTTACCCGCTGTGCGTCATAAATTACCTTTTCTTTAATTATGCAAAGAAAATGTAATGCGTGGATCCTACTTAGGCACAAAACATAGAAAAAACAAAAGTATTGAGGAGAAAAGGTAAAGTCGTCAAATTTGTCTCTCGCTTCAGGTGGTGTCTTTTTGTCACTCTGTCAAATATTATGCTGATTATGTGTACAGCGATACCTTTTTTTTTTTTTACTAAGTAGATAGATCACTATTCAGGAAAAAACAACTTCCCCTAAAAGAGCATCATGTCAAATTCCACTGTCTTGTCATATAAGCAGGGTGTTTCATACAGCAATAAATCCTCGTCTGTGTTTAGGTACAGCGCGTGAGTGCATATTAGCGGTGTGATATAGAGAGCTCGCCCGTGGCTGGGAGCCACTGTGATGCCGACGCCGCAGGGCAGATTCTTTAATCAGAGCCAGTGGTGCATTGAGTGAACAGGCTTTGACTGCTCCCAGATAACTGAGACTGTGTTCTTAACGCTGCCTCCAGGCCCTTTAACACCCACTCTCCTTTTCTTGCCCGGTTTTCAGCTGAAGTGCCTAGCTGCCATTCTGTCTACTTACGGCAAGACGGCTACCTGGCTCACGCTAACAGGACTGAAGGTACCGCCAATGACACGTGTGTATGTTGTGATGGTGCAGGCTGTCTTTAGCTAAATATGCAAATCCATCCCGTCTCTATATTCGTCTCCAGGTTGTATGTTTGACAAAGTGGCGAGGCATTTCTACGATGACACCTGCGTGGTCCCCGAGAAGATGGAAGGTGAGGACCACGATAACAATTAAAGGCCTGCATTCAGTATAAGAAAATATACACAAGCGCTTAACTAGAAAAACAAACTACGTATTTTGGAGTGTTAAATGGTGACATATTAGTGTGTATATGGCCCATGTTAATTCATCATTAACGGTGTAAGATAATAACTAAGGGATTTTCAAATTAATTAGATTAAATTCCCAAAACGGGGGATACACAATTTTCAACCAAAGTAGAACTACAACTACAATTGTATACAGTTTTGTATCTTTAAGTTTCATGAAAAAAATCCTCACAAGTGAGAATTTTTGCCTTTAGGTCAGTTATGTGCTCCTGTACTCAACAACAAAGTCTCTGACCTCCTTTTTCCCCTAAAACATATGCAATGATGTAAAAATAATAATAACACTACACCTTTGTTTATCTCATTTTGAATGAAAGCACAAAGGAAAAAAAATGACGTAATCATCGAAATGATACGTAGCTGAGTGCATGTTACTTCCCACCTTCTGCATCGTCCTCCTTATGTGACCGTTTGAAAACACTGTCCGTTGTCCTGTAGGTGACATCAAGCAGGAGTCAGGCCTGTACCGGGAGGGGCCGTCATACCAGCGTAGAGGTTCGCTGCAGCTCTGGCAGTTCTTGGTGGCGCTGCTGGACGACCCGTCCAACTCCCACTTCATCGCCTGGACGGGCCGCGGCATGGAGTTCAAACTCATCGAACCGGAGGAGGTAGGAGGCTCAGGCAAACCCAGGCGGGATTTTGGCAATGGCTACATTTTGGGAACGTTCGAAGGGGGAAAAAAATGATTATAAATGAACCTCATGTCGCTGTGCAAAAACCCCAAATCACCTTTCTGTCTGTTTTCATGGGTGTCTCACAGAACATATTCCTAAAAATAAAACTCATGTTGACGGTTGGTCCTTTTGAGATGAAAACAGAGGCTGAGTGTGTGAGCCCCACATCACACACAGTAAGGCTCAGTCACTCACACACACTGATGGAGCAT